>VYZQ01068127.1:9552-29390 GCA_013400655.1 Mystacornis crossleyi
GTGCTTTACACCTTATGTCTTTTTTTTTTTTTTGTTTGTTTGTTTGTTGGTTTTGGGTTTTGGGGGTTTGGTTTTTTTTTTTTTTTAGGGGCTGAGCACTTGTGGGCCCTGCAACCTTCGGCAGGGCTCTCCCATGGATTACCTAAAAAGCTTATGACAGGGAATCAGTCTTTGCTGTGTGACCTGCACATCTGAAACGGGATCTCTGCCATGGAGCTTGCCGGGGCTGAGCATGTGCCTGAAAGACTCCCAAGCTGAATGAGTCCTTCCTAGAAAAAGCTATGTGTTTGTGGAATTTCCTGGGAAGTTACTGTAGATATAATGAAAATAGGTACACCAAACACCTTTCACTCTTTAAAGTGGTGTTTGGGGGAAGTGTTAAAAAAAAAGCGCATCCAGTCTGAACTACAGCGGAATTTTAAGTAGGCAAAAGTCTGGTATTTGCACATTAGGGTTGCTGCTCTTGCAAAATAGATCTTATTACACTTGGCACACTGTATAGCAAATTCATCAGTAGAGGAACCAAAATAGCTGATAGGCAAATACAGTAGGTAGAGCACTCAGGTTCCAAATGGAAAAAATAAATCCAAGTCCATGATGCAGACTGGCTCTCCAGTTCCCATACTCATGTTTTTATTTTACAGAGATAATTCACTCATCTTCACAGTATGTAGAGACTTCATCAACCCTACCTTAAAACAGGCCATTCACAACTAGCTGCTGTTCAGTTTGCTGGCCCAGATAGTATAACATTATTTATACAAAGGGGCATTTATGCAGAAGAAATCTTCAGAGAAATCCCAGATTATGAGAAATCATAATCTTTATGATTAAAGTCATTACTGAGTAGGGAAGTGAAGGGTCAGATTGTCATACAGATTATGTGATTAAAGCTGGGATTCCCATATGTTGTTTGAAAGCCTAATTATCAAACTTCTGGATTTCCTGGGATAAGGAAGATGTTCTTGCTGCCCAATTATTCTGAAAGATCATGATTTCATGACAGTGAAGACAACATTTAAACTTTCAGAAGTTTTCCTAGAACAAGAGAAATATTTTTAGCCCAGATCTATCTGAAGCATTTTTTGTATTGCTTGTCATAACTGTCAAGAGAAAAGAATTACAAGTTTACTCAGTCCTTCAAAACTGCAGCCAGTGCTGATTATCACAAGGATTTGTTTGTTTGGCATCGATGCATGACTCCTCTTAGGAAGAAGTGGGCTTGACATAACACACAAATATAGCTCCAAAAATTGGTCTGACACTGCATGCCTAAGAGATGTGTTGTGCCATCAGCTCTGCTCCAAGGCTTGCAAACTCTTTTCTCACCCTTAAGGACCTCTATATACCCGACTGGCAGTGCTCAGTGAGTTTCCAAGAAAAGATCGAACCCAGATAGAGGAACAGGCTTTGTTTGAGCTAAGAAGAGCCTAGTGAGAACTTCAGGGGATGGGTCGATGTGAGAGGCGTGGCTGGGTATAATTAGGCAAGGAAGTGGGACCAAATGATGGAGTACCAGGGCAGGTCTGAGTGACCCACTGGGGCTGGGTGTCTTGCTGAACACAGTTCCTCACAGCCACCTCTGTGAAATCAATCCCTGTGCATTTGTTCCTAACAATGTTGTTTTTACAGTTATTCAGCAGCTTAAAAAAACTCACGTTTCTTTTCCATCTCTTTTTTGAAAAGAGTGCAGTTCCCACTGGAATTCAGGATGCTTTCACAGTTATTTGCAGTCTGCATAAGGAGTTTCACCCTTCCTAAAGGCATTACTGGTGTGATTACTCAATACATTCAGATTAGTGCATTTAAAGATATTTATCACAGAGAACTACATTTGGGCTTTGAGGGTATGTGGTATTTGGCTGAGCATACACAAAGTGAGCTGAGCAAACAAAAGAGTCGTGATCTAGAGCCGAGCCTGAGGTTTGTTAACATCTTTAGCTGACCAAGGTATAACTCCACATGGCCATGGCTGTGACACTTGAGTTCCACCAACAAATCAGAGCATGTTGACTCTAAACAAAAGGCTTTATATGTCCAGATGGAGTGCAGTAGTGGTTGTGCATGGACTAGAAAACATGGTTATAATTGCCCAAAAGCCTGTCTTTGCTGACAAAAGAACTTTCCTTATTGTTGATTCTGAACCATGCACACGGACCAAATAATAACAATTGTTTTTGTTCATTAGGCTGAGAACAAATCTCTTTAAATGTTTCCACTTCTTACTCCTAAAATGTTAAAACATTACTTCATGACCTGCTACTGCTGCATGGATTGATAGTATTGTCCTTAGTCACTCAAACAGACCAATTGACTATGGAGAAAATTAACTTTTTTTTCCGCCAAGATTCACTCATACCTTAAAGGATACATCTTGAGAGGCTCAAGATATTTTCAAAAAATGTACTACCCCCTCTTTTAAGTGAGAAGACAATAATCTTTGCAAGGACTTCAGTCAATATAAAAATGTTTTATAGCAATTAATTTCTATGCCATTTGAAAGGAAATAAGCAGAAAGAACATGCTGTTTTCAAGATATGAGGAAAAAAATGTTAATATCTGAAAATTAAAAAGCATATTAAATCAAAGTTTGATTTTTAAAACTGCATGGTTTTTATTATGTAAATTGTATATATGTATGATCTGTATTATGCAAATGTATGATTTTTGATCCTGAATTAGTTACTTTTAAAAGACTTTATTGTGTGCTAATTAATGGAAAATGAGAATGACTACTTCCAAGACCAGCTTGTGTGCCACACAATATCCAAGTATGCCATCAGTCATCCTGTGATCTCGAAAACCAAGTAACTAAAGATATTGTGGGTCTTGTCCTAACATAAAACCAAAGTTTCAGAACTACGTCAGATGTTTGACTTTGTCAGTTTTAGTACATTGAGATGTTGATTGAGTCCCCACAAGATGGTTGTCTACAGTGCCCAGCTCAAAGCATGTTCAGTATTTTCTGGAAATTAGAAATTAGTTTTGTCTTTTCAGTGAGGATGCTTCTCCATTGTTGTTTCTGTTGATTTTCAACAGTGAATCATATAAGGATGTTGGGAACACATTCATAGAGACTCGATAAGAATTAAATTTATTTTACAATGTGATAGTAAATTTAAAGATATGAAAATTAGAATAATATTTTATTTTCTACATATGATAGTGTGTTCGTTTGTAGGACAAGTGTTCCCTTTATAAAAAAAAGCCAACTAACTGAAAAATTACAAAAGAAAAAAATCTTTCTCTGAAAAATGTTGGCCTTTTAGGGCATCTTAAAATTATGAAAATTGATAGAAGTCTGGGCATGAGCTGTTAGAAAAGGGAACACTAAGTAACTGTGGTTCACTGATACGATATGTTTGGTAGTACTGTTTTAGAAATGTGCTTGTACTACCTACAAGACCTAATATTTTACAAGTTCTTAAAACTCATGGAGCATAGTGCAAAATAAATTCTTTGCATAAAAATCATTATAACTGATCCTATTAATGCAAAGCTTCAAAATATTAAAGATCGGTGTTGATATAAGGAATTTTATAATTAGATTGAACTGGTAAATTAAAATATATTGAGATATTTAAAGATGATGATATATGTCATCTGAGGTATTAAATTAATGCTATATTTAGTTGCTTTTTTCAGGCAATAGGAATCTACATGTGAGGAAAAAAAAGATATAGTAGATGGAGACTCCCTTTTTACAGGGAATCACTAGAAAAGATGAGGGGAGATGGGTACAGCTTAGTCCCGGGGAGATTATGTTTTGACACAAGAGGAAAATTTTTCACAATTAGAACAATCAACCATTGAAATAATCTCCCCAGGGAAGAAAGTGGTTGATTCCCCAAGGTTGGACACCTTTAAGATTTACCTGAAGAGAGTGCTGGGCCATCTTGTCAGGACAATGCTTTTGCCAAGAAAGGCGGGACCAGATGATCCTTGGTATTCCTTCCAACTGTGATTCTATGAAGATAAGGCTTTGTCCTTGATTTTTCATAGCTGTGGCCCTATTTTTCAAAAGGAAAACTGGTTATCTTGTTGCTTTTGGGAAGCCTGAGCCTTATGTCCCTCTCCTTCGCTGTCATTTCACACATTTGACTGACTCTAATTTCTTACTGTTTTTTCATTCTTACCTTGTGATGTTCTGTAGCTCCACCAGCACAGCGATGCCCTTTTGTTCGAAATGACAAGTGTTACTTCACAGCGGTTGTTGTAAAAGCCCATCCAAGCCTGAAGGCAACCAAACAAATCTGTATGATTAAGCGTTGTACAATGCACAGCCAAGAGAAAATCTTCCTGTTCTCAGACTTCCACTTCCCCCAGTACCCTTCCCTTCCCATGCAAACACTTGCACTCTTTTTCCCTCTCCCAGGGGATGAAATTCTCCTGGGATGCGGAGATTTGGCTTTATATTATTCCTGAGGTTGCCTGGCAAGGATGTGGAGGTAAGCTATTCCAGTGTACGGAATAACCACCAAGTTAGGATACACACTTGAGAGACAGAAGATCAAAGTTCACATCTCTGAACGTCTATCAGGATATGAGCCATTATCCTTGAAAGCTGAGGCAAGTCTGTATGGAAGCAGTGACCTAACTCCACAAATCAGGACATGACTGAATCTCTGTCAGCTGGTCTCCTTTCCTCTGCCTGCAATTAAGCATGGAAAATCTAAGGAAGTGTAAAGTGCCAGCTTTTCCATGGTGTTTCCTGTGGGTTATTTTAGGTCATAGAATAATATACTCATAGAATGGGGTTTGATGGGACCTTCAAAGACTATCTAGTTCCAACCCCCCTGCCATGGGACATCTTCTGCTAGACAAAGTTGTTTAAAGTTCCATCCAACCTGGCCTTGAACACTTCCAGGGATGGGGCATCCAGAGCTTCTCTGCACATCCTGATCCAGTGCCTCACCACCCTCATCATAAAAAGTGTCTTCCTTATGTCCAGTCTAAACCTGTGCCCCTCCCTCACATGGCTTTCTCCCAGGCTCCCAGCTGGGCGCTGGGGAACCCCGCGGTTCACCCTACACTCACCTGGGGCAATTATTACCTGCTGTAATTATCTTCACCTTCCCCTCCCTTTCCTCCCTTGTACCTGTGCATTTGCAGGATCCAGGCTTGTCCTCCTGATTTCCAGTGGCCAGGCAGCCCAGGGAAGCTGAGCTCCCGTGGCTGGGCAGAGGCAGGGAGCAAGGCAGGGAGAGGAGGGGTCATTTTAAAGAGCACCCGAGCATAGGCTCCGGTCTCTTTCGCTCACTGTGACGGCGAAGTGCCTCACTGAAAACCGGGGACTTAAGAGCTGGGACTTACCAAGTGGCCTCTGATCCTTCTCACTCTTTTTTCCCACAATTCCTCTCTTTTTGTGTTCGCATTTTCCAAGGAAGAGGCATTTTCACCGACTGCTCTGAGACTGTATCTTTCTGAGGAGGGTAAGAGGTTTTTAACTCCTCACTTTGGTAGTTTTTAGAAGGTGGCATTTTAAAGTGGGGGGGAGGCTGGTTGGTTGAATGCATTGTTTTGGGACCCCAAGCGTCATTTAGCATGACTGGTACTTAGGCTAAAATAAATTAGGTGAAAGCAAACAATTACAGAAAACCAAATCACCCAGTATTTTCAAAGTTCAGTAACTTGGTTTTACTATAGGATTGTTTGATTTGTTTCGCTGGGTTTACATGTCCCATCACTTACAGTGCTTGTACACTGAGCTAGCTTGTGGAATTTCTGCTGATGAAAAAGTGTTTCTCAGGAAAAAACTTCGTATCGTGAGATTTTTTGAACAGAGAGCCTAAAGTGTCATATTTAAATGAGCTCTACAATGATGCAATAAGGCAATAAACATTAAGTGCTACCTATATTAAAAATTTTAAGTTACAGGTCTCTAAAAATACTTAGAACAACAGATACGGCTGCCAAAATAATATGCGCTCACCAACTTTAAAACTGTGACTATTAATATGCAAAGCTATAACTTTGTGTGTAACAGACAAAGATATCCAAAAGTTTTGTTTAACTTTTTTTCATGCCAACAAATATACGCTACACTTGCAACATCATGGGTTTTTTTGCAACAAAAGTTACGTTAAGCAGCCAAGTATACTAAAACACCAGCTCTACCTTCAAGTGAACCTGTCTTAAAATGGCAAGCTGCTGGGAGGTTGCTATTCTGGGAGGTGACTCTGATAGGTCTCAACAGATGCAGCCCCTGGAATGCAGCCGGAGCGGGGGAGCCGGGCAGCAGCTGACCCCTGCACTGGCACACTGGCATATCAGGGATCACAGCTCACGTCAGCATGGGCTGACACTGACACTTGGGGCACACATGGCCCTCTCCCTCGCCTGCTCTGCACATGGTCGTCACCCAGCAGCAGCAGCAAAAAACTGCTGGTGCTCACAGGCAGCAACCATTCCTTTCTATAATTAAATTTCCATTTTGTTACATGCTGTGTGCTGAAGGAATAAATGATGTGCTGAGATTCTAGATTGAAATATTACTGAAGTCTTTTTATTAAGTTATCTACCATAAACCAGTCATTTGATTTGTCATTAATTAGCATTTTTTCATGTTCAGGTTTTTACGACTGCAAGGATCACAAAGATAATTAGCATGGGTAAATTGTTTTAAAATCAATGGATATTCTGGAGATAAATGCTATGTTTGAATCTATTTGAATGCTGATCTCCACAATTCTGTTTAAACTGTGCTTTCTGTTTAATCAGTGCTTTCCTTCAAATATATTTGCACATACATATATTTGTTTGAAGTAACTCCTTTGTTACTAGGGGCTGTCTCAGATGGCATTTGACAAAAATGTGGCTCTTCATTTCCTTGAGAGCACCTAGAGCTGATATATATAATTTAAATGTGTTCTAACATAACTGTATGGGACTGATTCTTACCTTCACATATGCAGAACTTGTTTAAAATAACACATCCTGATAGAGTTTGCGTGACATTTTTTCAAATAGAAGTTAGACGTTGTCTCTTCTCCCTAAATCTCCACAAAATCCTAAAAGTAGGATTATAGATTTCAAATTACTGATACTGAGAAGCAATCAAAGTATGCTATGAGCAGAAAGTATTTGCACATCTGACATGGGAAATAGAACACTATCAGTCTGTAAAATCAAAAGTTACAAAAACCTGGAAGCACTTTGGAGCAGAACCTAAATCTAAAAACAATACAACATCGTATTAAAATCCCCTTTCTCTTTATGTCCTATCTCACTTTTGTTTCTTTAAGAATTTCTCCCAGTCTTAGTATTTTCTGGTCAAGTTCTGAACTCACCTGTAAGTCTGTACCAGCCCTGGAGTAAGGATGAACAAATTTGGGGACCCATATTTTTCCTATGTTTCAGGCTAATGAATTCAGGTCTAGAACCTGTATGATTTAAATAAATATATACAAAATTTTACACTCTGGCAAACCCATTTAGAGAATTTAACTTTCTGAATGTGGTGATAATTGGTGAATGTTAATTTAAAACCTTGTTATTTAAAACAAAAAGGAATTACTGTGGGTGTATTCTGCACAATTAGAGTATTGATTGTTGTTAATAAGCAGCCATGCTACAACCTAGAATTTAGGAAGACAGATTATTCTGTATGTTTGATTTTGTGGCATTGTGTGTACTGACAAAGGTTAGATTTGTTGCATAATCACATAGCTATTAAATTTCACAACTGTGGTGTTTAATTTTATTTTTAGAAAGTGCTTGGCTGTAATATTTCATTGCAGTCATGGCCCCTAAGAAGAAGAATGTGAAAAAGAACAAAGCAGATATCAATGAAACAACTATCATTGTGGAAGATGGCCCCCTCAGTAAACTAAATGGCTTGAATGGACTCTTGGAAGGAGGAAATGGTTTCAGCTGTATCTCATCTGAGGTTTCCGACCCATCGTACTGCCCAAACCTCTTGGAAGGTCTAAGCAAAATGAGACAAGAAAATTTCCTTTGTGACTTGACTATCAGTACCAAAACCAAATCCTTCAGTGTTCATAAGGTAGTGATGGCTTCGAGCAGTGAATACTTTCACAACATCTTAAAGAAAAATCCATCCACTCAAAGAGTGGACCTCAATGATGTGTCTCCATTGGGCCTAGCTACTGTTATCACCTATGCTTACACTGGAAAACTTACTCTCTCACTTTACACAATAGGTAGTATTATTTCCACGGCAATTTATCTACAGATTCACACTCTTACAAAGATGTGCTGTGATTTTCTAGTCCAAGAAATCAGCGTCGAGAACTGTATGTACATTGCCAATATTGCAGAAACATATGGACTAAAAACAACCAAGGAAGCAGCGCACAAATTTATTAAAGACAACTTCATTGAATTTTCAGAAACTGATCAGTTCCTAAAACTTACTTTTGATCAGATTAATGAACTTCTTGCAGATGATGACTTGCAGTTGCCTTCTGAAATTGTTGCATTCCAGATCGCAATAAAATGGCTGGAATTTGACCAAAAAAGAGTAAAGTTTGCTGCCAATCTCTTAAGTAACATCCGTTTTGGTACCATCTCAGCCCAGGACCTTGTCAATTATGTTCAAACTGTGCCAAGAATGATGCAAGATGCAGACTGCCATAAGCTCCTAGTGGATGCCATGAACTATCACTTGCTTCCATATCACCAGAATACACTTCAGTCCAGAAGAACAAGGATCCGTGGAGGTTTCAGAGTCTTAGTTACTGTTGGGGGACGCCCTGCTTTAACAGAAAAGTCTCTTAGCAGAGACATCTTATACAGAGATCCTGAAAACGGATGGAAGAAGCTAAGTGAAATGCCTGCTAAAAGTTTTAATCAGTGTGTCACAGTGATGGATGGATTTCTCTATGTGGCTGGTGGGGAAGACCAGAATGATGCCAGGAACCAAGCCAAGCATGCAGTCAGCAATTTCTGCAGGTAACTGGCTATTTCTTAAAAAGGGATGGAGGTATCTATTCCACAGAAGGCAGGTAGATGGACTAAGCTGATTTGTGTCATGCAACATGAACCACTTGGATAAAGAGAAAGGGGACAGTGTGGGGGAGGTATAGATGCTATTCTACATTAAACTTTGAATGAGAAGAAATATGCAACTGGATTTATCCAAAAAATTTTACCATGGTTACACATGCACACTGAGAAGTGAGGAAAAACTGGGAAAACTTATTCCAAGGGGAGGAAATAGATAGGAACATAAATAGGAAGTCATGAGATGCTCTAAGGAGACCTCTCAAATTTTTGAAAGCTTTTGATGCATCACAGAAAGTTCAGAGAAACACCTTTTAGGTACTATAGACTTCACTTTCTATGCACCATTCATCATATTTTCAACAGCTTTTATATTGCATGTCATATCCTTTATTTTTTTAATTATTATCTAGAGTTTAGAAACAATGGTACCATTGCTTAAAGGCTGTCTTTTACAGTGTACCCCAAATAACACCTCACTTCTGAAATACTGCAGTTCCTATCTATAGCCACCTGAGACTGCACTGGTGATAGCAAGGTCAGAAGAGTGCATACACTGACATGCAATGTCATATGGGTGGTACGAGTTTTTAAGTAGTTCAGCCTAAAAGCTGGCAGTGCACAGTATCTTGAAGCAAGGGCTGGGGGTGAGAAAACTTTTATCCACCTTTCATATACTAACAGACTATGGACATGCAGTGGCGTTACACAGCCACAGTCCTAGCAGTGCTTCCTTTTCTGCTCCCAGAAGGAATGGTCAGCTTCTCCTGAGGACATCAACCAGTACACGAAATAACTGAATGAAGAACCTTCTCTAGATCAATTTTTTTGTGTAACCTACTTTGTCAGAAAAATATCTCATATAAAAGAGGTTATGCTGTTGCTCTCTTGACCTTCTGCCTTTAAGCTATGCCTCAGATTGTCACAAGGAGCTGTGTGCTCATTGCCCACCTTGGTAGCAGGGAGGAGGTGGGGGAATCCTCATTTTATCCTTAACTTTGAGCATGTCAAGTCACATCAGTATGTCTGTGAACTTGCTGGTGACAATGCTGAATATGCTGAAGGACATATAACAATTAGTATTTACATTCCCATAGTCTTTTTCTCATGTGATTCTCTGGTCCCCTTAGCATGCAGCAGGAGTGTGTGGGTCTACTAATGTATCTCACTCAACATCTTCAGGAGTCATAATTTGCCATTTCCTATTTCAAAGCTGCGCATTTAAATGTCAAGAACAAAGAACGTTATTTCAGATAGGAGTGGTGTTAGAAAGCACAGATGCTCTTTCCACATAAAACTTACTCCCTGTGAGTGGCAGGGAAAGCATAGTCACCATTTAGAAAGCACTAACAGGATGCAAGTATAAATCACCACATAAAAGTTTTTAAAAACTCTGTGAGTAAATTTAGACATCTTTGAGGTGGGTGTAAATTGCAGAGAAACTTCTAAAATTTCTACTGTATCTTGAAAGTATCTCTTCCCAGTATTCTAATGAGATTATTGTACAAAATCAAATTACAGAAGAATCAGATTTACTTCATCAAAATAATATCAGGTGTGAATGATACAAACATGTTTTTTCTCCAATCTAAGCCTAAATTTATTTGGAAATTTCATCAGGAATACCAGTTTCATTATGCTGACTTTTAATAGGCTGAATAACTAACTAAAATTTTAGCAACTTTGCTCTTGCAACACTGGCATAGGAGTCCTGTATAATTTAGCAGAGCAGTATGTAAGACTGTTACCTTCTTTCTTTAATCCTTTCAGATATGACCCTCGTTTCAACAGCTGGATTCACTTGGCAAACATGAATCAGCGGCGCACCCACTTCAGCCTGAATGTGTTCAATGGCCTCCTCTTCGCAGTGGGTGGCCGCAACTCCGAGGGCTGCCTCTCCTCTGTCGAGTGCTACGTGCCTGCAACTAATCAGTGGCAGATGAAGGCCCCGCTGGAGGTGCCCCGGTGCTGCCATGCCAGCGCAGTGGTGGATGGCCAGATCCTGGTGACAGGAGGCTACATCAATAACGCTTACTCTCGCTCGGTGTGCATGTACGACCCCAGCAAAGATAGCTGGCAGGATAAGGCCAGCCTCAGCACCCCAAGGGGCTGGCACTGCGCAGTGTCCCTTCTGGAGAGGGTCTATGTCATGGGTGGGTCTCAGCTGGGGGGGCGAGCTGAAAGGGTTGATGTTCTCCCTGTGGAGTGTTACAGCCCATACACAGGGCAGTGGAATTACGTGGCGCCGCTTCCAACCGGAGTTAGCACGGCTGGTGCCTCCACCCTTAACGGGAAAATTTACTTAGTGGGTGGCTGGAATGAAATAGAGAAGAAGTACAAGAAATGCATTCAGTGCTATAACCCAGATCTCAATGAATGGACAGAGGAAGATGAGCTGCCTGAGGCCACTGTGGGCGTATCCTGCTGTACTATATCCATGCCCAACACCAAGACAAGGGAGTCCAGAGCCAGCTCAGTCTCCTCTGTCCCAGTCAGTATCTAAAGACAGGTCTAACCAGCAATAAGTAAAAACGTTTACCAGCACAGCAGTATAATTAACCCTTTAAGTAGAATTTTTGTGCTTATATGGAAAAAAAAATCATTGGCTTTGCAAATGTTTTAACAGTGCAAACTGGCCAGTTTTCATGAACTTTAGTACAGGTGGCATGAAACAGCACATTAGGGATAAGTTCAATTTTCTTAGCAGGAAGAGAGAGTTAACCCATAATCACAGAATTTCATTCTTTTCCTGACTTTGCCGCTTTTTCCTGACTTACTATACTATCTGTGGCAAATCATTTGATTTCTTTATGCCTTGGTTTCCTTACCTGTAAAATTGAGATAAACTTGCTTCAGAAGATTGTTACGAGACTTTTTAATACCAAGTTTTAAACGCTTTCAGAACCCAATATGAAAGTTAAATATGACTAGTAATGAATCTCAATATAGATCAGAAATGTGCCATGTCAGCATACAATCTATCAGTTTTGTTCTTTTCTAAGTATTTTCTATTTTCACAAACAGAAGGGGAAGAAAAAGGCAAACCAAAAATATTGCATATAGCATGTGCATAATTTCCTTATGGGGCAGTGGTATTCTCAAAGCACTTTCTCCTTCAGAAGGTAGAAAAAGATCCTCATCCTCTGCCATGAAACCCTTTAATTCCTGTATCAAATGCTGTGACATGGCTTTCGAGATCTGAATCCACAGCACTATGGGCCAGCCCCAAGGGCTACCTTGGGTGCCAGATGGCTGTCCTGACCTCCACGTACACCAAGGAGCATCACCTCATCCTCCTCCTCATGCCAGGGAGACACCCCTCTCATTCCAGGTGCAAAATCCTGGAAGCTGAGTTCATGCCAGGAAACACCAAAGGCTAATGGCATCTGAACATGGGGAAGATGCACAGGGCAAACTCCCTTACATGACTCCAGCAAATAACCAGTGGAGTGAGGAACAAAGATGGAATAAAGACTTCAGGATTTGCCCTTTAGAGTTTGTGTGGAAAACAGGGAATCATGGGAAAATTCCCTTAGCAGAAACCAGGAGATACCTTAGCACTTTTTTGCCAGGTGTAGGCACAACAACCAAAGTAACCTTCTCCTGGGCATGCCATTATGCATCTCCTTCTGAAGCCTTCATTACAGCCCTTTTTATGGAGATTTCATTCACATTATTCCAAAGGCTAGACTAACGCTCTTTGTGTTAAAGTTTTCCCAGTGAATAGAGTGGAGTCTTCATTCAACTTAGTTTACCTTCCAAGGCCTTTTCTTCCTGATTTCAGCATGAAGTGGGGGAATTAAGCATGAAACCTAATCCTATTCCCATAGCCAAAGGGATATGCAGCCCATCATGTCCCCTGAGGATTTGATACCAAAGGACTGCTGTCAGCACAAAATGTCTACATCCTGCTTTTGGGCAGGAAAGAGGGAATACAAGGAATCAAAATGATTTAATATAACCAAAAGGGCAGCAGTTCATGCTCCTTAGCCAATTCATAGAGGCTTCACATTGTTTCCTCAGATTATTGTTGACACCTGCAGGCTTCATTGCCAATGAGAAGCCATGCTCTTAGCAATGTTTATGAGGCAGACAAATTTTTATCTCATTTGCAAAAAGGGAACACTACAAAATTGTCTGTCAGTGCAGACTGACAGGGTTAGGGTTAGGGGCAAGCATTATTAAGACCCAAGCTCTTTGTAGCTTTGTTAAAGCTGTATATTGAAGATCAGCATGAGCATGACATGGTATTAGAGATGAAGTAATTTCCCCTGTCGGTTGGGATTAAACTCCATGGTACTCTACTGTTTTCTAGTTCTAACTTAGGGTTCATGTTTGCATTCTGACTGCACAATTTTAAATTTCAAATTGTATTTTTGAGTGCTGCATGTTATTAGAATATATTGCCTTGCAATGACTTGTGGTCAGAGTAGCACTGTCATATAATTTTGATTCATTTAATTGGCATATAATTGTTTTCTACCCTGCATAACTCAAATTAATAACAAATGTGGAACAGAGTAACAGAGTAAGATTACTTTGTTTTAAGTATGAAAATTCTGTTCATTCCCATTCCAGTCACCAAAAGCTTTTCCTGAAGGAGAGAAAAATTTCTCTTTTCCCAAGTCATGGCCATGGGTTCCATATGAATGTGTTTAGGAAGCTCTTTAGAAATAACCATCTGTTCCAATAATTTTTATCCATTCAGTCCAACAAAGACACCTGTACCCATGAAATTATAACTGTATACACGGTGTAGATATTTAGTTTTTATAAGGTATCCATAATGTTGTATTTACGAATTGAAAAAACAACTACTATGGCCTCAAACAGACATTGAATGGAATTGTTATATTCAAGTATCTCTTTTTTCCTTTAGGAATTCAGTTCCAAAATGCTATGAATAGTCAGACATTGCTGCATACTTTCCTGTTTGTGAGCCAGCACTTCATATACATCAACAACCATCTTGGTTTTCAGCAGTAAATTTTTTATGAATGATGGGCTAAGTGCAATGAAACTTATTACTACTTAAAGGGTTAAAAACTTTGGGGGCCAAATCCTTTTCATCTTACTCACAAAAAAAGTTCCATTGACGTCAGTGGGACTACTGAATAAGATGTACAGGATTTTGAACTCTTGGCCAAATTCTGGCAGAACAGTAAATAAAACTGTCATATCCAGGAGCAAGACTGCTCCTCTGCCTCCAGTGCCCTTGGCCACAACAAATCCATGAAGACATGTCCTAGGACAGGAGCCGAATACCACTGGCCATGTGTTCCTTCTGTAGCACAAGTTAGGTCCATATTCAGGCCAAAAATCTGAGGCAGATTAACAAATGATATTGTTACCAGTAACACTTCAGGGTGGCTTTACATTATTTTCTCAAAACATCTGTTTAGGCTTCAACTGCACATTGAGCCAGGATTTGGCCCTTAATATGTGACACTATTAGCTGGACTTAATATTATGTTGAATCATACTATGTACTGAGCTATTTGTGACATTTTTATGTATGATCTTCTTCTGTTAGAACTGTGAAAATTATTTGTATGTTCTGTTTCATGGGATGGTGTTCTTTCATTGTCCAGTACCGTATTTTCGATCTCTAGATGTTTAATAACGACATCTTGGTTGAACTTGAGATATTGTATATACCAAAAAAAAATTTTAAAGTACAAGGAAGTACTGTATACACTAATATTAAGTAGAGCAGAGGGCTTCCAACTGTGTGAGATGCAGATTGTTAAAGCACTACAGGGATCTTCTTTAATGCTATACTAGTAGTAGGGAAAAAAATCCAAACAAAACGAATTCATTTACTCCTCAAAATTCTGTACAAAATGCCCATGCATTTTATAGTCAACACCTGTGCTTCAAATTCAGATCTCGAAAATAAGCTTTCTTCAGTCTGTGAGTGAAGCAGTTTGCTAGGGTTTATTTTCTTGTTTATGCCTGACCGTTTAGGTGCATGGGAGAGTGTGCTAGAGATTGTGAGGGGGGAACTTACTGTTGGAAAGTTGTGCTGAAAGGGAGATGTTGTGTTTAGTCCTTAATCAAGATGAGATCATGATCATTTAATCTCTTCTTGAAGTTAACCTGCAAGATCATCTGTGGATCAGTCAAGAGTCCAGTAAACTTGAATCCCTCAAAGAGGGAAGCAGGCAAAATTAGCATCAGCCAAGCCCAATGAGGTGTTGAAAAGTGCTTTGTGTTGAGATTTTTAAACGGCAGTTCTTGCAGGAAAAAGGGNTCATTTAATCCTCAAAATTCTGTATAAAATGCCCATGCATTTTGTAGTCAACACCTGTGCTTCAAATTCAGATCTCGAAAATAAGCTTTCTTCAGTCTGTGAGTGAAGCAGTTTGCTAGGGTTTATTTTCTTGTTTATGCCTGACCGTTTAGGTGCATGGGAGAGTGTGCTAGAGATTGTGAGGGGGGAACTTACTGTTGGAAAGTTGTGCTGAAAGGGAGATGTTGTGTTTAGTCCTTAATCAAGATGAGATCATGATCATTTAATCTCTTCTTGAAGTTAACCTGCAAGATCATCTGTGGATCAGTCAAGAGTCCAGTAAACTTGAATCCCTCAAAGAGGGAAGCAGGCAAAATTAGCATCAGCCAAGCCCAATGAGGTGTTGAAAAGTGCTTTGTGTTGAGATTTTTAAACGGCAGTTCTTGCAGGAAAAAGGGTGCAATGAATGAAATGACTGAGTAAGAACATTTATATTATCCTGAAACCTAGATTAGTTTATCTCACAGTTTTAACTCTTACCAAACCATACTGGGTTTAGGAGCAGTTTTTCCTTAGCAGCAGCTGGGCTTGGTAATTCTAGTTGCAAACCCAGCAGTCACACAAGCAGTTGTACGAGCTTGCGTACCTTCTTGAACTCAGTGGGACTTCTGCTACAGAAGTTATTCTTAAGGATTTATATTTGGAAAAATAAAACATAAGAACTAAATCCATGAGTACACAAACATCAATGTCTAATTAAAGCCAACATGAAGGTAGTAGACTGATCCTCAGCATCACCATTCACTTACCGTACCAGCACAGGGCATTTTTTTGAGACTCAGTTACCCTGTAAGGATAGTATTTCCTTGGAATAGCTGCTCAGTGAAATCCTATATATACTCCAAAGGTTTTTGTGCAACATACAGGATGGGAGGTGCTCCAGTCCATGGAAAGGCCAAATGCAGCCACTTAGAACCATCAGCAAAGTAAGCTTTTGTTCCCAATCCTCAAGGATGTTTGAGAAAAATGTGCTGGATAGAAGTACCTACTTCAACACATACCTTTCCATAAGCAGCTTTCCTTATGTTCCATAAATGAGATTTTCACCATCTTTCTGATGAAAAGCAAAGGTCAATTTTCAGCTGTCTGTAACTTCAATTCTCAGTTGAACTGAATTTTCAGTCCATTTTAACCTGTTTACCCAAGGTGGAAGGTCTTTTTCAAAGTTCGAATTCACCTGCTCAGAGAAGGCAATTGAAGCAAATAGTCCTACTATAGGTTCTTGACCTTTTTACAATGAATCTTCTCATATTTTCTGTCAAAGATCTGCTTTGTATATCAAAAACATTGTAATGCACAGATTTATACCTTGACTTCTCTTTGAAAGAGGAAGATCTCTTATCTCTTTTAGTTTCTCTTCTCTTATCCATAACTGAGTGACTATCAGAGCACCAAAGCGGGTGCACAGATGTGAACAGTACATAAAAGCTCAACTGTGAATCTAAAAATCTCATTGCTGGTGGTCACAATAAAGAAAAGGACACATTCTGAAATGCCTGCTGGATAAAAGAGTGAAACATCACAGAATCACAGAATATTCTGAGTTGGAAGGAACCACAAGGATCACAGAGTCCAACTTTTAAGTGAATGGCCTGTATGGGGATCAAACCCACAACCTTGTTAATAAATGAGTTGCCGGTGCTTATTTGCAAGTGTGACACTGCTCAGAGCTCTGTTCCCAGAAGTTCCCTAAAGAATAAAGGAAAATACATGCAATTCTATACAGCTGGTGTGAGAGATTTGGTTAATACCCGATAAGTTTTGCCATGCAATAGACATACTTGTCTCAATGAAAAATTTCAATAACAATATAAGCAATCAATAAACTTATGAGGAATAGGCAATTTCTGTTAGTAAGAATGGGAACACACATTTAGATACACTGTGAAAGGAAGATGTCGTTACTCCAGTTGCAGTCTTAGCAGTTTCTTTATTGACAGGAAAAGTTGAAATAACTTATTGTATAAAGCATTTTCCTGGCTTGTGTTAGATTGCTCATACAGAAAGTGTACACTTTAAAGATGGACTGTGATAACACAAGGGAACATATTACAACAGAAAAAAATCTGTCAGTGTAATGTGAGAATGTTACTACTTAAAAATTGAAATTTGTGGTGCAGCAAGTTGTCACTAAGAGGAAAACAGTATGTTGGTATTTTTCGTTGTGTGTTTTAAATAAAGCTGTCGACACATGGCACAAGCAAATTACTGTTATTGTAAAATCAGTTGGAAACTGCGACACTCTTTCTGATGAACACCTGGTTGCAGTTGGAATATGCTTTGTTTTCTGAGCCCTGGGCTGATCCTTGCTTTCATATCAGCCAATTGGAATGTTTGTTCCACCCAGGCTGTCAAACCACCTTCACAATAAGCTGCACAGTGTGACACTGGAGCCACTTTTATCTTTTCCATTTTATTACAAGGACAACAACTTCCTTTTTAACAATTAATTTCACAGTCTTTTGTTGTAATCAAAATGCCTAACAAGAAGTCATGATAAATTAGATGTCTGATTAGCAACTGAACATGTTTTCATTTGTATTGTATGGGTAACAGTACCAAAAATAAAAACATAAATTTCAAGGAAAAAATTATTCCATATTCTGCAGAGCAATTAAGTTGTGCCACAGATGAGAGGGTTTGAGATGCCAAAAATTGTTCCCTGTGTTTTGACACCAAAGACTTGGTTCAAAGTTTGATTCTGTAGGTCACAACCTGAAAGGTTACCTGGCCTGCGGCTGTGCAGAGATCATGACTGTGGGTTCCTAAGATTCCGTAATACACAAGCACACAGAGGCTTTATCCTCTAAAATTTTCTATTTTATTACAAATTACCACAAAAATTGCTGCTAGCAAGCATACCGATAGTTATTACAGATAATAGGAAGATTACCAAAGTGAATATGAATGAATATATGTCAAGCTATTACAATTAGAAACAAACTGATCAACCATAATATAACAGCAAATATGCTTAATATATATAGTATTTACAGTCAGCAGATTAGCCAGAGTTTAAAAGAAGCTGAACCATCCCAAAAGGGAGGAACAAACTGATCCTGGAGGGGGCAGCCAACCATCCCCAAAAGAAGGGAAGAAAGAAAAACTCGAGCAGTAAGAAAACAGTTTCCCTTCAAAACAGATCCCTGACACAGAGTCTTGAGTCAGCCGGCATTCCCACTGAGTCCAACAGAGTGGACAGTTCATGTGGGATTCAGCTGGGAAGTTCCCAGACAGAGACAATTTTAGTCCATTTTATAACAGAGAGACATAAGTGTGTGTAGGAGATTCTACTTTGAGCAATTAATAGATGATATTGATTTCTATTTTTCACCTCTAATAGGCAATAGATGATTCTATTTTCTGATTTTTTTACAGCAATTTTTTATCTCCATGTTGTTTTCCATTTTCTCAGACAGTAAATTGTCTTTACAGTCTCTTGGGTTTGTGCTTATTGCTGGTACCTTGTGATGTCTCTGGTTTTTAGGTCCCTGGCTGCACTTTTCAAGGATGCTTGTGGTTCCCAGGCTTAGTCTTCAGGCTCACAGTCCCAGGCTGGCAGACCTTTCTCTCTCATGATTTTCAACCAATAATTTCTTCTGTACAGCAATTTCCCTCTTCTAACCAGGTTGCTCATAGCTGGGTGAGCCAAGGCAGCCAGGTGAGCCTGCTGGCTCTGAACCAGGACCCACGCACATCTGGAGCAGCAGCTGGGCTCCTTAGGACACCTGAAAAGCCACTGCATGCCCGTGGGTGTGCTTACCTGCGCATCAAGTCTGGGGGTTGGGACTCAGTTGTCCAAATGTCCCTTGTGCAGATGGCCCAGGCGCTGCAGAGCATTTCAAATGGCACTGGGTGTCAGCTATGGCCTCTAAGCCTGGAGAAGGGGATTTATTTGTCCCTCTGGTCTCCACACTGCAGTCCAGAAGTGAATGGCTGACCTGTGTGTATGGTGGTATGTCCACTAGTGCTGGCTGCCTTGGGTAGAGATGATGATTATGAGGAAACAAAAGGGATGATTTTGCTTCAAAATTCAGGGATGGTCTTGGGGAGTCAAGCCAGAGTCTGTATTGTAAAAACTGCTAGAAAGACAGAAATTACAATTAAACAATGAGAAAATATTTTAAGCGAATCTTAACAAATGCATTATTTGCCAGCGCTGCTAAGGTAAATATGGATTAAAGTAGAAACTATCTGGATCCTTTATTTCTTTTAATATTTGCCTTGTTTCTTAAGGATTTGGGAAAACTTATTTTTCCGTTTTGCAGCTATATTTCAGAGCTTATGATGTCATCATTTTCCTTCAAAAACAGTTAAATAATAGAAGGGAAATATTTACTTAGGGAAAGCTGGTTTTCTATAAATTATCCATAATTTAGCTCTAGGTCTTGCGGAGATTTATGGTGTCCATTACAGCAACTTAAACCCAGTATGTAGAGACCTATAAATTGGTATGCTGCTTGTTTTCATGGAATGCTTATAAGATAAGTAAGCCCATGGCACCGTATTCTTTTTTCATTTGAAGGACACCATGTATTCTAGAAGTAAAATTCCTGTGTAGCACAGGAAGTTCCACCTAAAT
>VYZQ01068129.1:19243-44405 GCA_013400655.1 Mystacornis crossleyi
CATAGTCCGAGAGGAAACAGTAAAACACAAGTACTCACGAGATTTCTGAGTCTTCACTGTTTCCCTTAGGCTGTCTTCAGGGATCCAGGGATCGTTGAATTGTCCGCATATCTCCACCATTATGTTGCAGTGGGGTTGCTGCAACCTTCCCTGCGAGACAGCCTTGGCCCGTGGAAGAATCAAGGAGACGATATTTGATAGATGTTTTCAGATTTTATTCCCCCTGGCCGCACATGGCCGGAGCCCGGCAGGGACTCCGACAGCGACTGCCCCCAGAACAGTTCTGGAACAAACCCCCCCGGGGTCCCGTGAACACTCCCTTAAGTACAGAACTCCCGCGGGCTACATTCAAAGTGACCAATAGGGACAGGATTTTGGGGACACATGACCAGGGAACAGGGACAGAGAAACCCCGTGCCCCACGCATCCACTCAGGCTCATCCCCCCCACGGGGGTCACCTCTTCAGTGCACTTGCTGGTTTTAGAGGCAAAAAATTATTGAGGTGAAATTACCTGCTGATAATATGTAATTAGTTGAGTAAAAGTATTTGTTGGTGTGAGGAAAAAAAGAGAAGCCATTCACAAAGCACAAATATTACCTCTACAGTACTTTGATAAACACTGCAAGGACAACCCCCCTGAATTTTCTCTATGCAGGTACAGAGGATCTGATACAATGAAAGGGATCTGTTTGTCATAATAACACATCCATCCATTATTTCATGGTTTTGTTGTGCATACTAAGAACACTGCGATTTAAAGAAAATCAAAACTGTTGAACATGTCATAGGAAAATACTTAGATTTGTACTTCTAAATGATAATTAAAATGTTTTTATGGTAACAGTGACCCCTTCACTGCTTGAGGAGAGAGTAAAGTATTGGAGCTGGTTGGGATGAAGGGTGTTAGGTAGCATGTGGCAGTAGGTGTTTGTGTATGGAGCACCTTGAATGTTCAGTACTGGGCATGGGAAACACTGATGAGTTTCACACATAAAGAATGTAGAGCAGAAGCACCCCGCTGCAGCTGGGCTGGCTTGGTTTGGACTCTGGCACATTGTCAGAAACCATGGGCCAGGATTCTCCTTGTGAGGGACACTGAGAATTCATGGCTTGCTGCCACGCAAGTAAAATGCATGTGGTCAGAGCTAAATGGATTAATCACCACTATTTTTGAATTGAAAAGTGACATTACTTTTTTTTTTTTTTTTTTTTTTTAATCTTGTCACTTTGCTTGCTGCCCCTTCTGCAGGGGTGGGGGGAAAATGTGAAAGTTCAGACAACAAAACTCAGAATATTTCTTTTGTCTTCCCAGGAAAGGTGTGTGTCTGAACTTTGAGAAGAAAATTCAAGCAGCTTAACTGAGTTACTAGATTTTAAAATGGTGATGAATGAGGCTAGCTTTGTTGGTCCCTCTATTTTCCTTTTGTCCTAACGTTTTTACTTACAGTTGTAGGGTCGTGCAGCTTACAGGTGTCTGCCCGCTTTGACTATGATCGTTACTGCCCATCTTCCTGCTTCTGGTCTATTCCAAAAGACTAAGGTGACCCATGAACACCTAATTTTGTATATTCCTTTTTCATATATGAGATCTTGATCACTCAGCTGCTGGCAATACAATCTCCTGCTCCCTGCAGACTTCTAGTTGCTACGATCTTTGTGTATTAAGTGTCTGTCTTTTCACCCTGGCTGGGTGCCAAATGGCTGAGACTTCAAGCAAATAAGATTATTTTACAATGATTCTTTTGTTTTTAGAAATTAGAAGGGTTTCTTTATATGTTAACTGAAGGTCTAAAAAGTTTTCTTAGTTTGTAACAGCTGTTTTTCCTGTGGCAGGAACAGAATTTTGACTTTGCTTGTAGTCCTCTTCAAATATTGTGGTTAATGCCAAAGACTTCAATTTCTCTAGGAAAGGCAGGAAGCCATAATTTCCTTGCTGTAAGCAATATATTTTTTAATACGGCACTCTGTATGAAAATACCCTGTCAACCAGAAACTTCAAGGACCTGATTCACTTTTTTTTTCTCAGTGTAAATTTCTTCTTTGCATCATTTATAAGTTAACCATTCTGATTTTAAGTACGAAAAAAACCCCCGTTATTTTATGGCCTTGTTTAAGTGATTGTTAGGAAGACAGCTATAAAAGAAGAAAAAAGAAGCTTTCTTAAAGAGTTCTAGCATCAGTTGTGGAATGCAGTTCTGCAACTGAAAATTGTAACACTGCTCAATGAATGAAAAAGACTTTTTAAAAGTGAAGTTTGCGGGAAGGCAGGAGCCAACACTTGTCATTAAATATTCAGAGACACGATTAAGTCAATATCTTTTCACAAACGCATTTAAAAATTTTTTAGCAGCAGGAGAACTTCCATCTCATCAAAAACAATAGGGAAGAACCGACTTAAAGTCCAAAATCAGAGGGGCAGAGCCATGAGAAAAATTCTAGTCCCTTGTTGTGCCTGAGAACAGTACTGTCAAATATCTTCTGTATTGTAGGAGAAGAGGTGAAATTTAATAAGTATGAAATTCTGTACTGGAAAAATTTAATACTTAAGTAGGGCAATATGGAAGTGCATATTTGAACTGCCAAACCCATGCAGGAGTTTAGGGTTGACAGTGTGTTCGTTTCATGTGTTAGATATATTATTTCTAAGCTGCACATCCCAGACACATTAAAGTCTAAGACAATTTTTGTCTTAAAGTTTAAAAATATTCTTGAGGCAGATAGGTCTGACTGAAATTAAACTGTCAAATAATCTGTCAGTACTAGTTGGATGGGGGTGGACATGTATTCACCCACACTGAGATGCAAATACTTCCCTTGTGAAATGTGGCAGCTATTTAGGAGCTCTACACAACCGTTCAGGATAAAAAATGGGGAAGTAGTTATCCAGTTGAACTTACAGTGGGAATTTCAGATAATCTGAAATGAAAGTCAAACTTTTAGATAATCTGAAATGACTTGAAGAAAGGAACATTAAACTGCAGGAATGTACCTTACATGGTTTTCTTACTTTGAACTGAAAGTTGGGGGTTTTTTCATGTCTTCCAGGTGAGTTGTAGATATATATAGACTTGAAAAGACCCAAAAGGATTTCCTCCTATTTCAAGTCAGAATCAGCTCTGTCTGCACCCTTCTTTGTCTAACCTGTTCTGGGAACGTCCAGTGAAGGAGATATCACAAGCTCCCTCGAAAAGTCATTGCCGGTGTTTAAACTATCCTTTTTTCTTAATACTGAACTTTGATTCCCTTTATATGCACTCATTCCTGCCTATCTAGAGGCAGAAGTAAAGACTGTCAGAGTCTCCTTCCATCTATCTACTTTCACCTAGTCAGTGGTTAGCTCTTTAAATCTTGCCTTTTATAGGACATTCTGCAAATTTTTTTTCCGCTGCTGTCCTTGGACTCTCTTTGGACACACAGAACTAGACGGTTACATTTGAGGTCATGTCAATGCCAAAATGAGTGTCAGGATAATTTCAGATACCTATTGTATTAAATACCTCTTTTGATGTCCTGAAACTGAAAGAAAAAGATATTCTGAGAAGAGTCCCAAGAAATATGTTAGCCCTCTTCAATTTATTCTGACAGTGAGGGTTGTTGCAGAATATAACATTATGGCAATTTGTTCTAATACGTTCTTGTATTAAAAAGCCATAGGAGTTGTCTGAATTAACTCCTTTTTAAACTGAGTGTCTGTATCAGAAACAAAAATCTTATAATGTGGAAATAGCACAGCCATATTTGTTTTTCCATAAGCACTTGTTTTAGATACTTAAATTAAGCAAAAAAAAAAGTTTGACCAGCAAATTAATTGTTGTGTAATCTAGTTCTACATACCCTCAGCTGCTAGAAATTGGAACTTGCAGTTTTTTTGTCTGCGAGGCAGATGAATCAATAGAAAATCAGATTTCACTTTTTAGTGCTGTTGCTTATAAAAAATGATGAAATCTTGACCTGCCTTTAGAAATGAAACAGTTTAATCCCCTGCTGCCATGTATGGGAGAATATGTCTTTCAGTTCCTTAATTATTCTGTTAGTTCTCCCTGAATCCTTTTGCCAATGGCCTAGCTTTTTGAATTCTAAATGCTAGGTATGGGAAGGCTTCCAGTTGCGGTTATATCGCTGCCAAAAGCAGAGTTAGAAAATCCATATGCTTTTGATATTCCCCAGTTTAAAACTATTTTGATATTCCCCACGCAAAAATTATTCACTAGTAGTACATGTTCATCTAATAATCTACTACATTGGCTAAATTTCATTGTTGCTTTTCAGAATAGAGTCCCTTTTACATCAGAGCAGTTTGTATTCTGTGTTTCCACATGTCTGAAATAACATTTTGCAAACTCTGAATCTGTGTCACTGTTAAGCTATGCTTGTGCATCTTCCTCATTACATAACCGAGTTATCTAGTTTTTCCATAAGCCAAGGTAATTAAATAGTAATACTGTCCTTCATGTTTTCACTTGCTCTATTATTTTGAGAAGCCTACAGCTCCATGTCTCTTTATCAAGAGCACCAAATTAGTTTTCTTCATCTTGATTACTCCAGAACCCAACCATTGACTTTTCATCTATTTCAGTTTTGCTTTTGGACTTGACAATATGTGTGCAGCTTTTGTGAGACCTCTTCAGCATCCATATCAACTGATGCTGGAGTATGAAGTGTTTAATCATTAATATTCAATAATATCTTTTCTCCAAATGGGAAAGTGATTGATAAATATTTGTGGGTGGTAGAATTTTTAAAATTTTTTTTTGTTCCTAAAGCATGAGCAAAATTTTTAATGTGCTTTAGGTATGCTGACAGTAATATTTCCACATTACTTTGGGCTTCTTCCTTGGTTTTCTACAACTCTTAAATTTCTATGTATATCTGTTGCTATCAAGTTTCTGTTTTGAACATTATAATTCTATATGTATGGGGGACATACTTTAAAGCTCCTTTTGCGACTTGGCAATTTCTGTGTTTAATGCAGTTATTTGTTTTGAAAGCAATAAAAAAATGAAAATTAATTATTTAAGGTTTATTCATATACTTATATTTAAACTGTTGTCATCATTTTGTGTGTTTCTAGATTCACAGAAGGCTTAGACATATGTTGAATCTTATGCCTCTCTGTGCTGTGTGTTCCTGCAGTGAATACATGCGATTAAAGGAAGCGCTGGATGCAAATGGTCCCATTACAGGGACAGAAACTTTGTTGTGATCTGCTTGTGATCCCATTCTCCTTTCAGTGGTTTCCATTTCTTTACTGACTGTGTCCCAGTATTATCATTAGCAGTGCATTCAAAAAGTTGTACAGTCCACCTTTGAAACTTCGGGTAGGAAGGCATGGAACCCAAATGGCCTTTTCCTGAGTGATTCACTCTCTAGAAGCCTATATATATCTCTTGTATTATTATATAAAAGCTGCCATTTTTTTTCATGTTAAAAAAAGAAAAAAATCATGTTGTTTTCCTATCACTAAGCAGGTGTTTGGCAAGGAAAATCCTTTTGGGTGTTGTAGACAATGAAACCCAAACTTCCTATGACATGGCTTACTCAGAGCTACAAAGCAATGCCAAATTTGCATAAAACAATAATTTACAGGCACTTTTGTCCTAATGTTTTTTACTAGCTCTTCTGGACAGCTTCCCCTTAGTATTTTGGAATGGGGAATTAGTGCATAAAACATGGCACTATGAGTTCTTTATTCCAAATTAGTCATCTGATGATCAATACAGACCTGGTTCTAGGTGTGTGTACTCATGCTAAACTGGTGTCCAACATGAGTGCCTGCAGCCTCTTCTTCTGCTAGAATTCCCTCCTGATTATATTCCTTGGAGAATTAGGGAGCCGAGCAATCCTCTTACTTGGTGGTGTCACTTTATCCTTTATTAATAAGGATCCTAGTTAGTAATAAATGGATGTAAAACTGAAAACTGACTAAAGAGCAAACTAATTATTAGTAGTAAAACCAGAACCAATATGATTGTTAAACGTTCACATTTCTATCGAATTCAGTATGAGAGAGCCCTTTATAAGTATTTTTCAAATGACTCTTAGTGTATTTCCTAATACTCTAAAAATATAGGATTAATGGGAGTGTATGAAAAAGTAATTAAGTTTTTTCTCTTAATATTTTACTTAAAATGTGAGGGACCTCTGCTTTTTCAGGAGTAAACTATATATTTGAGAATACCTTATTTAAAATAGTACTTTTGATCAGAGATATGTTGTTTTCTGTTTCTGTGCAAAACAAAAATTATTTTTAAGCAATTATGTAGACTGGCATCTATTTTGAAGGAAATGAAGTTGATTTTGAAAGTAGAGCAGAGGTATAAGGAAGTGAGAGTGATCTGTAGGTCTCTTACCTTTATTAGATCTTTCCAGATCTCAAAAACAGAAGCTTTGACTGCATGTAAGCAGTTTGTGTTGTGCAGTCTGTAGAAAGATCAAAGACACTTGTTCTACATCTGTGTAGTCTATTGAGTGAGGTACGTGACCAGTGACTGTGTCTCCTGAATTGATGTAGTGCATCAATGATCCTGAAATGCATCTGGTGGTACGCTCTCACAGAAGTGGGGTGTTGGGGTGTTTGTTTGTTTTGGTTTGGTTTTTTTATTGATAGTGTATGGAATTGGCTCTTGAATTTGTTGCCTTTCATCTTTCTTAAATTAGGGATCTGTTTTCCCAGACGTAGTATATGGCACAGAACTAGTAAGACTACAGCTTCAGAAGCAGTCTTGTGAGCAAGGGGCTCTTTAGATGTTTTTATGTTAAAGGAACTAGAAAAAAAGCTTGATATTGTTCATGATTCATCATCCTTTTTCTGCCTGTTTGCTGAAGGGCATGAAAGTTTCTGCTCCATTTCTCAACCTCCTTGGTGAGAAATGCAATCTGTTCGTGAAGTATCTACATAAATGGATGCCTGTCAACAATCTGGCACTTGTTGTCATGTTCTTCTCCTAAACATTTCACAGGAAGCCCCATAATTCTACACTGGGGTGGACAGTGTTGAGCTGCACAGAGAACATGTACAGGAACTATTAACCTCTTAATCTACATGATAGAGCAGTCAGCTATACAAGTGTGCTTTGATTTGCATGGCACATTAACGTTTGGAATTCTTATGTGACAAAATTATTTCGAGTGTTTTCTCAGTTTCTGAGTTACTGAACTTAATCTTTCTTTACAGCTTCTTGACTGTGCATCATCTTCATTGCATTGGAAGCTGTAATAGAATATTCACAAAATGCTGAAGAAATAATAGTAAAAAAGATTAGTCTTAGAGTAGTTACATTATATTTGAGAGACAAAGGCTCTTTTAAATTAAGGTAACCTTTGCGCAGTATTAAGGAAAATCAACTGGCAACACACAACCAACATATTTTTGGTAGCCCATTGCATGTAGTAATTCAGAGTAAAGTACTTCCATAGAATGTTCAATGAAAAATAAATCCAGTATTTTTAATGGAAATGGAGATAGCTGTATTGGTGCCTTGTGATAGAACAAATAGAGTTACACTAATTATGCTAAAGTTCTCTTTGTTTGATAGAAAAGTGTTATTATTTAAGATTTTTCATGTTTAATTGCTGTGGTGGATTGATCCCAGCCAGGAGCCACTTGCCAGACTCAATTCAGGCACAGGGAGTGAAGACTCACAGCTGCTTGCCCTGAACTGGGAGTTCTTAAGTCTGCATGGAGGTAGCATGAGTAATGTGGTATATACTCAGAATTTTTGACAGTGAGCAGTGAGAGTGACAAAAGGCAAACTGGCATACACTGGCAGGAAGCATAGGTAGCAAGAGAACCTGTTTGTTTAAAGAAATACGAAGGAAACAACTCCTGCTCTGAATGGCCACAGGAAACAACCTGTATTGAAAAAGGCTGATGAATAGGTTGTTCAGAGTTCAGACTCTCTCCAAAATAGCCGCATTTCTATCTTTCACCATGGCCATGTTTCTTTCTTTTTCATGGATAATTCTGTGAAGGAGCTGTGTTTTCACTCTGTGGCTGTTCCACAGCCAGTCCAAGTCAGTGTGTGTGGGCAGCATACTCTGTTACTGATTTGAGAGAGATGAAGGAACCTATTTTCTGCAGCAGATCACCTCTGCAAACAGAACTAGTGAAATATTTGTATGTACATATTTGTTATCTAAAATATTGTTTACGTCATAAACCTGTCAATAAGAAGTTTGCTGCTTTCTGATGGCCCATTTGGAAACTGCTGGCTAACTTCTATTCTTCAGGCATCAAGCCCTTTAGAGAACATGCACGTACATCAAGCATTGTAGTAAAAATGTAGAAATAATAATGAATTGTGTAAATAAGGAATAACTCTGCCCACATTAAAGCGTTAAGAAGATTAACTGATGTTAGGAATGTTCCAAATGGTGATAGTTCTCCGAGGTTATATCTAGAAGTTTATCTATAAATAAACTGAAATGAGAATAAAGGCTCAAGCATTGGCCCAAAGTCACATAACTTTTCAGTTGTTAACCTGCATGCTTCCTGATACAGTTTGAACTGTGCCAAATCACATTCTAGCAGATGATGCCCAGGCAGTCTGGGTCCTAGCATGTCTAAGAGACTGTTTAAAATAAGGAGTGGGAATGTCATCTCCCTGCTTCTGGGGAAGGAGGTCATCTGTGTGGCAGTGAGCCATTTCTGTGCCACTTAGCTGTGGATCCAGAGAATGGTTCCTGGCTGGTATAGTTGGTATATTCTTAGTGACTTGTCTGTTTCACTTTGCAGTTAGATTGAAAGCAAACTTTCTAATACTTTTTTAGGAATGCAAAGGCAAAAAAGGAGCAAAGACCTATATTGCTGTTCCCATGCACCACTTTAACCCTTGTAAATCTGGGTCTTGGCTGCTGTCCTCAAGGGTCATGAGACAAGCAAGGTCTTTCCCGTGCGTCTCTTCTAAGTGTGTTTTCCTTGCTCTGGTCATCTGTTCCTCGCCTTTCAAGATTTCTTCAGTTGCCCCTTTGCCTTTCCAAATCAAGGTGTTTGTTCATCTATCATTTGTCTGTTTTTCTGAACCTGTGACTGTTGCGCTGGGGTCTCCGCAGCCCTCCCAAGAGGCATCCAGGGCCCGTGGAAAGAATAAGGAACGATATTTTCTGTAGATACTCAGAGCTGTTTATTTCTCTCTTGCTGCGTGGTCCCGGCTCAGGCACAGAGTGACTCCAAAGACGCCAGAATCATGTGAACACCCACCTAAGTACAGCATTCTCAGGGCGGGGGTACATTTGAAATGGCCAGTAGGAACAGGACCTGGGCACATTAGCAGGGAGCAGGAAACCCCATGCGCAGACCATGCTTTTCACCCCAGGGCATGTGCCCATCCCTCCCCCCAGGGGGGGGACCTCCACATGTGATAAATGGGCTTGACCTCACCCTTTCTTGGGTAGTACAGAAACATGGGCAGTATCAGGTTGATCGGTACTACTTCTTATATTTTCTGACCCTTTTCCTTCCTGTAGAATTGAAGACAGATTGCTTGGGAAAAATAAAAAAGAAGGAAAGAAAGGAAAGGAAATAGTTTAGTGCCTATCCTTGCTCTTTGTCTGCCTGGCAAGTGCAAATGCAGTTACTGGAAAGGTCTAGGGTGAGTCACCATTTCTGAGATGTCTTAAGCACAGAATGTGACATCCTGGATTGAGGTGGAGATGCCACCACTGCTGGAGCAAGCTCCACCTCCTGTTTGTACTCAGATGTTGCTACGTATAGTCTATATAGCCATAGTGTAAACTTCTATTTTATAGAAGTTTCTATTTAAACTCCAGAGTTTTGTTATTTTGTAGTAACTGTAGAGGTGTATATGTGAAAGGAAGTCTTTAAATACTAATGGATGTTTCTTACAACAAAACCATGAAGTCTTGTGGTATTTTCTTTATGCATAAGACTAATATTTTCATGAGAGCTTTGTGCTTGGTAAATAGAACCTTTTAAACATCTCTTGAGCTTTGCAAGTGAGTTCATAATGATTGCCACAACTAAGTGAAAATTTAGGCAGTCCTCTTGATGCTTTTCAGTGTCGTAACTTCGCTGTGTTCTGACCTCTGTAGAGAAAGGAAATACTGGCTTCTAAAAATAAAACGCACTGTTATTTTAAGAATATAAAAGAAAAATGTTTCAGTTTGGTTAATGTGATTGTTTCTAAAGTTTTGCACATTTATGTCTTTGTACCAAAACAGTTGTATTGATGTAAGACTATTTATCTACTTATTTATTTATGCACATGTTAGGGTCAGGTCAACAGTCTTGTTTAGGTTAGGTCAAGGTTACTTGTGTTTTAGCAAGTTAAGTTAACAAACATTCAGTGTGACTCAGCTTCTCCACATGCTGTGAAGACGTTGTTTAGCCCACAGTCCTTACGTGTGCTGGATCAATATCTTTGTGCTGTAAAAAACTTCCAGGTTTTATCAAGGTTCTTGTTGCAGGTGCTGTTGTGGTAATCACTAAGGGCTTCTAAAAATCTAACTAATCTAGAAGAAAAAAGCAGTCATCACTAATATAGGCAAATTTAATTTTAGGGAAAAGTTCAGTGATGACTGAAAAAATTAAAAAACCACATCTCATGACTTCCTAGAATAAAGCAACAGAAACTAACCCTGAGAAGATGAGCAAAATTGTAGTAACATACAAAAAGATAGGAACAGAAAGATGACTTTTTCTTTATTTTTCAGTCTTAGCAATGAGAATCTCTCTACCTGCACATTAAAATTTTACTGTGTTGAAAGAAATATTTTTGCAAAATTATCCCAGCAACAGACTTTTTTGACTATTGCACTACATTACTAATTGCAATGAAACCGTCATTATTGTTCGGAGTATATATTTTCCAGTTCTTCCAAGTTAATTTCCTCATGTGGAAGAAATTTATTTGGCATCTGGTTTTCATCTGACATATCTACTATGCTAATTTTCCAAATACATAATTGTTAAACCAAACTGGTGAAGAGTTGTTTCAACTTAGATGGTCTTATCTTTCTTTGAAGTTAATTTCCATTCCAAATTGTGGTTTACCAGAAAAGAAGGAGGCTGAGTAGGTTGTCCTTTCAGATAACTGTGCATATGATTTTTTACTATTAATTAATTTTTGAAAGCTTCACAATTCAATTTGGAAATAGGTTAACATTTAGATATATCAGGTCTTGTAAAGTTCCATTCTCTAATAATAAAACTGTTTGACTGTCACAATAAATAGAGCTTTAAATTTAACTAAACTTTTCTTTTGTCAGCTTCTCTTTGATCCTTTGCTTAGACAACAACTGTTACTAACAGCACAGTTATGGATGTACATAGTTCAGCTTGTATTTGCATGTGGAGGGGCCAATGCCATTGAAATTATTGACTGATGCAATGGATAGTGGATTAAATGAATTATTGAATACTTATAATTAGAAGTTCTAGTCATTGAAATTTAAGTCTGCAGTTTTTTTCATATTATCGCTTGAAGGCTTTTTAAATGAAAGTCCACAATTTGCATAATCATTTGGCTTCTATACAGTTATTGGTGAAGTATTTTGGTGGATTTTCTTGAGATGTTTAGTCACTATGGGTAAAAACACTTCAATACTTGCTTCTGTTTTGTATCTGCTGAGGAAAGATTAGTGCTGAGGCTCTTTTTACCCTGTGTTTTATGGATGATCTGCTGCCAAAGTGCCCACAATCTGGGCAATAACAAATTATTACTTGAGATCCTGATCAGCAGCCTTTTTCATATGAAAAAGTAATTTTATTTTTTATTTCTTTAAAGTCCTATGGGTAGATAATCGTGATATATTATTTTTAGAAAATGAGAAAAGCACACAATTTCAGTATGCTTATTACAGGTGAGTTCAAATGCTAGTAGCACTTCCTCTTTTTACCATAAAAGCTGCTGCAATATCATATAAGACATGTTCTATATGAATGTTTAGACAGCATTTTTTAATGGTCAGTGTTTGAAATAAAAGTCTGTTATGCTTTTCCCAAATAATATGCTTTTATTATGGTTGTATTACAGTACATGTAAAGAAAAATTATCAGCATAATATGAGACAAACATTATTGAGATGGCAAGAGTGGGAATACTGAAAACTAACATTTAGGTTTTTGTTGTTGAAATTCTTAGAAGAAAATTTTAGGGTAATCACACCTCTTGACATGCATTTTATTTCTTGTGGAGATGTAATTGATTAAAGTAGTACTAAAGTAGTATTCGCAGTCTGTGAATGATCGCTGCATCTACATTCAGTAACTATTAATAGCTTAAAAGCTAACAAATTTAAATCACTACTATCCAATAGTAAATGGGTTGTATTCAGAATACATTTGTAATCACTCTAAGCAACAGTAATGAAACTTTCTTCTTGATGGAATGTTTAATTTTTCACCTTAAGTTGGACAAGTGAAAAAGTAACTTGCAGCTTGATCCAGAAACATCTTCTTGCTAGACAGCAGATAGCTAGATAGCAGTCCCCGTCTGCTATCCCTGAATGCTGATTTTTAAATGGAGATGATATCTAAATTACAAGTTTTCCTCATCAGGCTGGCTGAAATGATTTTTACTGTACCATGACATAATTACTTGTCTACATGAATGCTATTTTCAATTAAAAACTTTATCCTGCAAACTTACATCTGTCTGCTTTATAAATGCAGCTCTACAGGACACAGAAACTGGATCTTCCTTGAAGTTTTTAGTGTGCTAAATAATCAGTTTACTTACTGCCAGAATTTTGTTTCTTCATAGGAGTAAATAATTTTTTTTTTAAATGTAGCTGTCAATATGAGGAAAGCCAGTATATTGTATTTACATTTCTGCAGAAGAATATGTTACAGATTAGACAATAGTTTGTTTTAGGACTAGTGGCTGTTTATACGTGGTATAACTGGTGTAGCAGTTTTCTGACAGTGTCCTCTAATATCCCTCTAGTACATTACAGGCTGCTTGCCAGTAATTCAGAGTTAGGGAACAACACCGGGCTTCCACTCTAAGACTATTGGGCTGATATAAACATAGTAACAAATGGGATCTACATAGCAAGGCTGGACAACAACAACTGCTCTTGTAGAAACTAGGATGCTCATACATTTTCTTAGGATAGTTTGTTTTAATTAAAAAAACCCCAACCTATTGTATCAACTCCTTTGATTTTGTAAATTAATGAACAGACCTTGCGGATGTATAATACAGACCATCCTCTGTAAGATAACAGTTTTATTTAGAACAGACATGCCAAGTTTAGCACTTTTTTGGGCCTAATATCACTCTGGATAGTCACATGCAAGATTTAACTTTGCTTGTGGACAGACAGCCTTATAGTAGGTAATAAATCAGTAAATAAATAAGATAAAAAATAGCAATACACATTTAGCCATACTGTTGATCAAAACTGTCCCCATTTGTACTAGACAGTAAATTTTTCATGTCATGTGACATTATCTACTTTATTCTTCTATCCAGCACAGAAAGATCAGCTGTCAAGTTCCTGACATTTATATAATATGTTCTTTTAAAAACCTTTAAAAAAACCTCTCCTGTAGTAGATATTATCTTAAGACAAAAGATAAGAATTAAAAAAAATTCTTAGGCTTGAAAAGCTTGCTTTGTTTTCAGTCCAATTCCCTGTATTTTATCCCTTCCTGTATTTCAGATCTGCTAATCCGTAATGTTTCATGCAGAGGAGAAAAGGATTATTCTGTTCCTATTGGCACCAGTCTTTAAGTACATAAAAGACTGTAATTGATTATGCTCACGTCTCAGACATGAAATTGTTATGGAGGATTTACCTAATATGATGTATCTTCCTAATGGTCTTAAACTTCTCTAATAAATTGACCCTAAGTAGCAAAGTTGAAAGTAGAAATGTGGAAAATAGAAATAAAGCCTTAAAGGAATTCACCTTGCATGTTGGATAGTCTCTTCAATAGTAATTGCATTCCTTCCTGTTTGTATTTTCATACAATAATTTTTCCTAAGTGATTTTATTAAAAAAAAATTATCAGCTTTTCCAGCTTGTCTGTAGCAAGCCAATGTTCAACTTTCTTCAGTTGCACCGAGCCTTTCATTCTTAGACCACGTGGACTGTGCAGTATTTCTTCTCTCTACACTGGAAGTGTTGTGGGTGACCCAAAATGTTATTGTATTCCATATCTAAATGTGCCCAAAAATTGTTACTGATTCTTTAGGACCTGGCAGCCAAAAAAGAGAACCAGGGGGGTGGGGCATTGCCTAAGTCCCTTTCCAAGTTGGAGCCAGGAACGATGGAGTCTTTCTCTCCTGGCAGCCTCTGCTGCAGGTGGAGGCTCCACTTTGGAAGGGGTTGCTTTGGGTGGTTGGGGTTTTTTTTTTTTTGTTAGGTTGTTGGTTTTTTCTGGGCTTACCATAGTAGCCACTTGGAAAAACTGCACATTGCAATCAAAAACTGTTTTGGAGTGAACTTTGCAAAGCCAGCCAGTTCCTGGGGCTCAGTCACCCCATGCCACTGCTGATAGACCGGTTTCTATATTCTCAGTACAACACACCTGCAGTTTGAAGAACATCAGCACCAACATCGTCCGAGTCTGGCCGGCAGCGGTGCTGACCCCGCACGCACCAGCGCTTCTCATCTGCCACTAGAACCGCTCCATAAGCTCCTGCCTTCTTGAGGGTTTGCCACCATCCCTTCCCTTTGTCTCCCAGACCGCGCGATTGCCTGCAAAGGCGCCATCTCGGGGGCAGGGTCTGACGCCATTTTCCCTTTCTCTCCCTACAGCGGTCGCTCATGGTGGGCACCATCTTGAAAATAGTATTTCTGCTGTTTTGGGGCCCTCTTTCTTCTGGGGGAGTTCATGATATTAAGCAATTTTCTAGCTAATGGTTATTTACTGCTATTTTTTGCCTCTTGCAGTTTCACTTGTTAGTAGACTTATTTTTTCACTTATATTTACTTGTATTTTGTTTCTCCTTATTGGTGGAAAGGAATTGGTTAAAACAAAGGGGGAGAACTCATATTAGAGTGTGTCCCTTTAAATTTTCTTAAACCATAACAGGAGGGTATCTAATAAATAACATCAAGACTGGGGATAGACTTGAGTCGATTTAGAAATTTTGCTAAATTTTAAATCTGGAACCTAGAATTGCTGGTAAGTGATCGTGTTAGAAAGCTGATATTTTTATTTCTAAAAAGGGGGAGGTGGGACACATTAGAAATACACAGCTAAAGTGTGGCAGTTAAGCAAGTTATTATGCTGTAAAGGTCATTTATCCTGTTTCACTTGTAAACTAATGCACCTTTGACTGAACCACAGTGAAAGGCCATTAAAGTGATTCATTTTACTTCACACTTGGAGTAGGCAAACAAGGTGTTTATGGACAGCTGTGATGTCTTAATGGCTACTGATGACTTGTGAAGCAGGCAGAAATACATCCTGTTTCTGAACACCATAGAAGTGAGTCTTCCACTCCTGATTCTTACAGATGTCCTGCTTTACCTCATTATGGCAATTATAATGACCATTTAACTCCACTTTAAGCAGCTACTATACTGAAACAAGGCCTTTTATTAGTATTGGGGAATGTAGCTCCAATGCCATGGTTTCCCCATTTTCTCTCGTGCTGAGCAAAACTGAGTGCTATTTATGGTGGTGTAGTACCGAGCATCGTGGCTGCTTTTTGTTTACTTTGGTCTGTGCATATTAGCATTATTGTAGTCAGGAATAAACTTCACTGAGAGAATTTTTGTCACTGTTACAACAGTTGGTCCTTATAAAATGTTTGAAGAATTGCCCCATTAAAATGACTATTTTGACGTGAGAGTTGTGTATCTAGGGCAAACTAATTCAAACAGAAGATATTTCTTGTATGTAATTTATAAAAAAATGCTGTGATTGAATTTACTTTTTTCTACAGAATATAATAAGTTATACCTCACAATACACATATTTCTACATACATACATAGTATGTGTAATACTGCAAATACTTCTTTTCGGTAGAAAAAGTAGAGCTATTTGAAAAGAGCAAATGGAATGGGAATATGAAGAGAGAGCAAACAATTTAAATCATAATGAGTTTAGAGGGAAATGCCTGTGGTATTTCTGAAATTCAGTGAAATGAGAAAAACCTTGCAGTTTTTGAAAAGGATCAGCAGTTCCCATTTTGAAGAATAATATTTCACTGCCTCTATAAAAGAAAATTTTTAGGAATGCTTCTGTGTTTGTGTATAACCTTAAAACATACCAGTTTATTTCTCCAGCTATACTTGTCATTGTGTTTTTTTCATTGCATGTTGCTAAAACATGGAATAGTTCATTGATGTAAAGTTGAGTGGATTCTTTTGTAACAGAGAAAGGGTTTCTTGGTTGTGTTTTCAGAACTAGTCTTAGTTCTTTAGGGTGGGAGCATGAAAAAAAAATGCTGATTTTTGTGCTGCAGAACACAAAAAAAAAAGAAGGAAAAAAGTTACCTAGATAATAATCTCCAGTTTATAACCTCAGAGTTTTTAAAAACCTTTTTAGTTTAAACAGGATTTAATCTGATGCTGAAGCTCCAATTTCTCTGTATTGAAACAAATGATTATGATTTAATTTTGAAATACTGTTTTATGTACAGCCTGATAACTTCAGTCTCAAAATATAGATATTTCATATTGAATTATCATTGAGGCACTGCATCTTAGGCAGAGCTGAAATATATTTCTTTTGGCCTCAAAGCGTCTTTTGGGCAGACATCTGGGGAGAGATCATAGTATCATGGAATAATGTAATATAGACTAGAAGGGCACTCCAAAGGGCACCTAGTCCAAACACCTGCTCCAGGCCTAATTAACATCTTACTCAGGAACATGTGTGAGAAAAAGTTACCAGCAGGGGCTGAGGAATACATTTACTTCTGTCTCATTTCCTAGTGGATACAGCATTGTTCCCAGGAAGAGAAAGGTAAATTAGCTTACTTGCTTGGGGGAAAAAACATTTTCAGAATATAGTGATAGATATTTTCATAGATGGCAAAAGATATATCCTATTTGGTACCAGTTTGAGAAGTGGTCGAGTCTGCTTTCAAAATTTCATTATATATTAGTTGTGTTTTACAGTTTTGTATCTTACAGTTATGTGTTTTATACCATAGTAAATTCTCATGGATTTATATTTGCAGTTTCCTGAATGTGGTTTCTATGGAATGTACGACAAAATCTTGCTCTTCCGCCATGACCCTACCTCTGAAAACATTCTCCAGTTGGTGAAATCAGCTGCAGATATCCAGGAGGGAGACCTAGTTGAAGTTGTCTTATCAGGTAACTAAAACACAATGAAAATTACTTTCATTCTTTTTCGAATGAAAATATCCAGGATAGTTTTTTCTCAGTTAGATTTTGACTCAGGATAGGTGAGAGTCCATACAACCAAAATTTCCTTTTTCTTGTGTTGCGGTGGTGACTCCACAACCCTCCCTGGCAGACAGCTTTGCCCGTAGAAAGAATCAGGAACAATATTTTTGATAGATGTTCATAGATATTCTTTATTTTTCCAGCCACCTCATGACTGGGGGTTTCTTCACAGACTGCCACAAACTGCCCTGAATCCTTTGAACACCCGCCTAAGTACAGGATTCTGCCGCGGGGTCCATTTGAAGTGGCCAGTAGGGGACAGGATTTGGGTACACGTGACCAGGGAGCTTGGGGAGGGAAACCCTGTGCCCCACCATGCGTCCACCCCAGGGCCCCCTCCCCCCAGGGGAAGCGGGGGGAAACCTCCTCCTTCTTGATTCCTTTCTCAGATGTATACACGCATATTATGCCTTTTACTTTTTTTCGCTGGTGCACTGTATATTTTTTAACAACCTCTTTCATCCATATTACAGGTTAAGCAACAGGTTAATGTTAATAAGCTTTTTGCTTTATATGGAGTGCCATGAAAATGTCCGCTGGAAATAGAGTAATTGCTTTTTCAAAGCCCTGCATAATTATGCTTGCCAAGACTGCTCTGACTCTTTACATGATTTATTTTTTTTAATTATGAGAGGAAAGGGAGAGCACAGTTATGTGACTCAAACATAGAGGAAGTCTGAGGATGTCATTAGGTGTCAATAGGACTTGTCAAAAGCTCTGATGTAAGAAGATATGAGCTATGTGACTAGGAATGGTGCAAAGTTTACATGGGTGTGCAGTGGCATGCTGGAACCGTAAAGATGTAAGGGTGTTATTTGACAAGTAAAACCTGGAAGATGGCTGAAGGGCTGTATTTTTGCAGTTGGAACACGCAGTTAGAGCATCTGGAAAGACATTTAAAAATACAAAGATATGTATGCCATATGAATGTAAAAACTGCAACTGTAGAAGAGTGTAGGATTAATGAAGAGAAAGGCCTAGTCCTAATGGATGCTGAACAGAGTGGAAGTAAGAGTTAGGTCACATAATCTAAGCCAACTGAGCTTTTGAACATAGTTTTCTTGTATAGGTCCTAACCCTATTCCATATTCTTTGACTAGAATAGGAAAAAGTGAAGTAAGGAATAATGCATGTCATTCCTGTAATGATTCAATTCATCTTTTCCATATCAGGAAACAAGTTTTTCACTTTAAAAAAGATACCAGTAATCTGAATTTATTATTTCCCACAGAAAATAATCACTCCACATCAGTAATTGGGATGCAGTGCAAAAAGTTAACAAGGACTTTAGTGCTTTGTTTGATATATTGTTTATATGCTTTTGAAGTGTAGATCACTTATGCTCTAGTTTGCCAAAATTAGACAAGTAGCTGTTTAAATCTTTAGGAGCAAAGGACAGCAAGTGAAGCTTCTAATATATCATGGCCTGACTCATGGCAGTATTACAAATGAAAACTTTGAGTTAGATGTCTCAAATTATACAAGAAATTAAACACGTTTCCTTAATAAATACTTGAAAGCATTAATGTCCTCCCCCAAATGAGCTTAAACTAAATGCAGCAATTCATTTTCACAGACAATTCAGTGTCATGTAAAGGGGGGGAAGTATTCCCAGTTCTGCAATGCTGAAGAAGAGAAAGAACTGTACAAACAGTCTGTAATGTTTAGGGAATTATTCAAACTAATGCAGGCAGTTTTTTATCGAAAAATATTCAGACATAGTTTAAAATTATTATGGATTTTTGCAATAGTGCCTATCAAAGTAGCTGTAGATGGGTTATCTTTTCTTTTTAATTAAAGGACAAAGTCCATCTAAATACAGGGCCATAAGAAGTCTTTTTTGGGATGTTTAATAATATGCATTGAAAATTTATTTTGAAGGGATCAAAAAAACCTTCTGAAAACAGAAGAGATTGGCCTTTAGGACTACAGTGTATGATACTGAGTGACAACACTTGAGTGGTGGAAGGACAAATGAAATACAATATGTGTTCAGATGCATATGTTGAACTGATTGAAGTGTTTTATTTCTAGCCTTCATTACAGAGATCTAAACAGAATATACATTCTAAAGTTCTTTGAATTCAAGGCATATTATGGTAATTGTTTTTGAATGTCATGTCTGAAAGAGGCAGTAGAACACATTGTTACTGCTGTGGCTTTGCTGCTGAAAACTCCTTGTGCTTTGGGTCAGCATCCCCTGAGGCACTGATATCTGATGTCAAAAGCTGTACTGATTGACTGCATTCATTTTTTATTGCTCAGGTCAATACTGGTCAGAGTAGAGAAAGCTGAACTGTCAGTCCTCATATTCAGGGTTATACAATCAGTGCATATCCTAGTAGCATGCATTTTCTATTTTTCATTGTAGTTTACTTAAAACTTTGTTAAAAAGGCTGGACCACCCATGATTTTTTTTTTTTCTTGCTGCACTTATGTTCTTGGCAGTTTAAGGATTAGTAAATGTGTTCATTTTCTGGTTTAGAGGTTATATTACAAGTTCTTGAAAGAGCTGAAAACTACCTACAGAAACTTAAACGTGAGAGGTTTTGCTCACTGTAGCTGAAGCACCTTAGTCCGTTTTAGTGAAGAAAATTGTACCTGCAGATGTCATGCAATATAGCTGAAACAGTTTGTGTTAGAGCTAAAGATTTCTGGCAAAACACAAGAAATTTACTCAGCTCATATTGCAGCACCTACTGTGCTTTTGTATTCCTAATCAACATTATTACTTGCATTTTGCATTGGTGCAATATGCAGTAGTATTTTAATGGACTGCAAGAATCCTGTATTGTGCTGAACAAATGTGTGTCTGTCTGCTGACTCATCCAGAGGAGATAAGCACAGGCTGTTGCAGTCAGCCAGATGAATTTTGGTTCAGTGCCAATATAGATTCTGGCATTTTGGAGCTGAAAGGTCGAGCATTATTATAAGAGTGGAAGCAGCAGTGTACGTTGACTTACAGGTTTGGTCCAGCTGCACATTAAAAGAGGAAAAGGGAACTTTTATTATGATTGTAGTAGCCCTAATAAATATGGGTTTAGTTTTACTTACAGTATTTTCTTGCTTTTATGTTTTTTTTTAAAATATCTGTTTGAACACTTTATTTATGGGATTCTGATAGAGTTTGTATAGGAATATGGGGACACTCGAGACAAAAATTGGTACGTTGAACAGATTTGGTTTATTAGGCTGCACTGCTGGGCATTCATTGAACAGTATCACCAATACCCTTCTGGCAGTAACATATAACTCACCATGTTTCTGTTTTCTTAGCTGTGCATTTTCTATTTCATTTTTTTGTCAAAATATTGGAAAGTTCATCTTGACTTCAAATGCACGAAAGAGGACAATTCTTTACTACTTCTGTGGAAATCTCCACTAATATGTTCATTGAGTCCAACATCTACTTAGTTCTATTGCATTTGAGACTGAAAATGATCTGAATCTTCAGAGAAAGGGTTTTATCAATGTATATTTGTAGGAAGGGTTCCTTTTATAAGAATACCATCAAAAATTAGTAGGCAGCCCAAAATCAGGAAGCAAGGTACAGAAGTTGCAGTCAAAGTTACAGTCAGAGATGGCTGGAAATGAGTTGTCAGTCATTCATAAAAACTGAAAGGAAAAGAAACCAGAGGTTACATCTTTTTAGATCTCTCTCTAAAATGTAGTCTGTTTGCTCAAGAAAAGGAAGCATATTTATGTAACGTGAGTTTAAGCTGAAAAATAGCCTTCAGTCTTGATGTGATCAAGTAGTATTTGCTGAAATCTTCAACTGAACCTCTGAAAAGTCAACTTTCATGTTCCAGTCATGAAATAAACGATGCAAACATGAATTACCAAAATAGCATAATGTAAAATTCACAATAAATTTGAACAGAATGGATTATTTTTGCTGTGATAAACTCTCTTCTTTAAGTTAACTCCTAGGTTTTTTGAGATCTTCAGTGTTGTTTTGACTAGCTTATAAAAATAATTTATTTCAACTGCAATTTGTTGATGCCAATCAATTGATATTAATGATAGGTGCTGTCCTTCATACCCTTTCTTTGCAGAGAAGTTAAATAGTTTTTAATTTTAAGTTGTTACATGAGATCAGGTATGTAGGTTAGTTAGCCCCTTTCTGAAATGAATGATATGTTGAAGTTATTATTTTAAGCTGTCTATAGATGCAATCACCACCCTTCATCTGTGTTTCTGTGACTTTTTTCAGAATAACTGTATTTGCCATTTTTCCCTTAAATGGAGGCATGCACCCTAGAGAACAAGCTGAGAGATGAGAATTGCTGTGGTTCTGTGCATCTGTATTCTCTTTTTGAGTTCTGTTTATTGAGGACTTCAGGGAAACAATTACTTTAGATGTCTTTAGACTTGTCCAGCATAGTTTGTCCTCTTCTGTATCTTGTTCATAAAGTTTATTGCCGTGGCGTGAGGTGGTTAAGGAGGTGTGAGGAGCTGCCGCAGCCTTCCAGAGGGATCCCCAGCTGTGGGGAAGCCGCTTCAGCACGGAGGGGCCAGATGAGGGATGCAGGCACACACACTCCTGATGGAGTGGGACAAGTGCACAACACCTAAGATCAGAGTGACGGCCGGTGGCAAGGAGGCAGGAAGGATTCTTCGTGTGGGTTCCAGCAGTGAGGTTTATTGAGGAGGGTCCAGGGACGAAGAAGCAAGATGGAGGGCAGGGTACAGGTTTATATATGGCGAAGAAGGGATGGGCAGAGCAACAGAAGCAGTGGGTTGAGGGCCAGGGGGTGGAGCGAGGGTAAGGGTACTAATGGGGGTACAGAGAAGGAGGGACTAGGGAGCAGGGGCTAATGGGGGGGTACAACTGAAAAGAAATTTCTAGAGGTGGTACAAACATGGAACAAAGGGGTGGAGAGTAACAGTCCAATCATTAACACAGGAGATCCATACATTATAATAATCCAGGTAAGGTCTCCTGGGACTTCACCCTAAGTTGGAGGAGATGTCTCAGCCTGCGGGCCATCTGCGGTATCCCCATGGAATGCCGCAGTTTATTAAAAATTGCTGTGTAAATTTGCCAAGTCTATTCATGGTATAGAGAAAAAGAAATTATATTTACAGTTTTAATATGGATTTATAAAAATTCTACCTTGTTTTTCCTGGGCGAAGTTACGTTGAGATGTATGAGGTTTTTGTCTGCTGCTGGAAAGCAGACAATGAAATGTTAGCATCTTGTGTGAATTAGTGGAATGTACTTCATCTGCTTGCTGTGAGCAGTTGTACTCAGCTTGGCAGGATTCCTGCGGCAAGAAAGTCAAATAGCAGCTATTTTCGTTCCCTTGCTGAGCTGATGAGGGCAGGAATTGATCCACTGCTTTTGTTAAGAAGCTGTTTCTGTTATAATATTACATAGATGGTAGATAACCCTGTTGTTAGATGTGGACCTTTTATTTTGATTCAGTACAGTTTATACTGCCTATGATAAAATATACTGAGCTGAATAAAAGCTGTTGATAGCTATACAATTACAGTAAGTGCCATGTATCAACACATAACTGGATTGTAGTGTTAGTTCAACTTGAGATGAAACACTGTGATGTTATATCTGAACATAGTTTTATATTACTTATATAGTTGGTCACAGTTTTTGATTTTGCTTTGTTGTGATTGAAGAGTATCCTCTTTGTGCCTTCATGGCTATGTTAACACGCTGTTTTTTGGTGTCTTGAGAAATACAAATCTCTTTATTTTGTCTAAGATGATATCTTGAACAATTTTTCTTCCTCTATGTCCTTTCAATTTTCTCTAGCTGTCATTTTTCTTATTTCTGTAGAGATGAGCCTCATTCGTGATTAGGTTGAAGTTGTTTGACTTTGTATCCCTCATTGTTCATTAGTTTAACATTGTTCTTGGGTCATGAATTTCAGATAGATGACTGTTTGAAGTTCTCAGGACTAAAAGAGTCTTTCCTTCTTTGTTCCTGTTTGCCTCATTGTCTCTTCTTCCATATATAACTGTGTTAATTGTTACTTTCTGGACAGTGCCTGTATATGAGAGGTCACTGTTCCACTGCAAACTAACAGATCAAACATCCAACCTTATACATCTTTAATTGTCTGATTTTTTCAGAGAATACATTTGCAGTTTGTGTGCTCTTTAATGAAATTGTTGGTTCATCTAAGATATTGCACTTGCTTTTCCGGATTTAATACAAACACTTTCAGTCCAAATGCCCATAAAGAAACTGTGCTTTCATGAGAGAACAGGGTAAATGCTCAAATGGATAAAGAACTGTTCATGACTTAGAAAACAAAGGGTAGGAATGCATGCTGTTTTCACAGTGGAAGCAGGTTACCAGCAAGGTACTTAAGTCTCTGCTGTTAAATACATTCATGAACGACCTGGAAAGCATTACTAGTAAAGTGTCAGGTGTAGCAACAAAACAGAAAATGGCTTGTAGTGTCACTGCCCTTGTGTCCTCTACCTTTGTCACCTTCTCTGCTTTGGAGAATGCTGATGTTGCTTGGAGAACTCCTCTTTCAAAGACAGGGTTCCAGGCTTAGAGATTTTTGTCTGATCCAGTAATTCTTATGCTTTCGTATTCCTATCACATGATTTCACTGAAAAGAGACATATTTCATGTCACACCACTTTAACAGGCTTCACCTCAATAAGTTATACAGCCAGCTTTCCAAGAAAGATGAAATTGAAGCTGATTAGCTACATTAATTGCAGTTAATGCATTAAAAAAATGCCTATCAACTTCCAAAGTGGACCAAACTAAATTTTGATTTTCTTTGTATATTATATTTATTTTGAAGCCTCTGGTGTTAAAAAAACCCTTATTCTCCTTAAAATAGTCTTAGCTCAGTGAGGCAATTATTTTTACCTTTCTTATTAATTTTTACTCAATTTTCTTAGTTTNTACCCTTTTAAAAAAAGATTTTAGATACTATAATTTTGACTGAGTTTAACACAATCCACTTAGTAACAGTAACTCAGTATTTTATTCAAGTATTATACTTCAGCAGCCCCCATGTCAGCTGATCCTTTCTGAAAAGGCTTGAGGTGATAGACGAAACTTGGAGTCTGCAGTATGTGGTCCAATATTTTAATAGATATTTGTGTGCTCATTTAGACTTACAATGCAATGCTATCATCTGATTACCATTTGGAATCAAATGGAAGGCTTATAATTAAAAAGGCATTGATGGAAAGAAGTGCTGGATAATAAAAAACATATTTTCATCAAAGGCTGTATCAACTCTGTTTACTGCTTTACAAATTTATTTACTATTTAGCCTTTCTTTACATCCATGGTGTGTGAAACTTGGGTATAGCTATAAATTATTTCACAGAATGTGTCTTTAATAGCACTTGAGCTTTTCTTAAAGATATGGTGGCAAAGTCAAAATTTTTTTTATTGTGCACCTCATCACTAAAAATCTTCAAGCATACACCCTCAATATATGTGTATTTATTTCTTTATAATTTATATATGTAGCTGAAGTTGTAATATATTCTTTCTGCACCCTAATGGATTGTCTTTTGCACACCCAGGGGTGTGTGCACCTCACATTGGAGACCACTGCTATAGTTTCACTTGAAGTTGTATATTACGAAAAGAAAATAATCTCTTTATGAAATTTTTTTGAATATATGAGTAAGAAAACGTCAATTAAATTTTTTTCTCCTTTCCAAAGTTCTTCATATTCTGTCAGTTGTTTTTGCTACTAACGCAGATTTTAATTATAAAACTGCCACCATTCAAAGAATTCTCTTTTCCTCACCTGACGCCATCCACTTTCATCAAATAATTACCTTCCCAGTTCATTCTCACTAGCTATAAATTTG
>VYZQ01068130.1:0-12648 GCA_013400655.1 Mystacornis crossleyi
TTTTTTGGTTGTTGGCTGGTTCTTGCTTTTTCTTCCCTAAACTTCCTTTCTCCAGTTCCACTCTGCTGGAGCCTGATTGCTCTCTCCCCTCTGCAGTTTGGATGCCTCAGTCTTCGTCCTCCAGCTCTGATGCAAGCGCTCGGATGCCGTGTTTGCCAGAGCTGGCATGAGCACGCCGTGCTCGTCTAGACACAGTCTAACTGTGGCACTAATGCCAGGCTTCCACAGGCTGAGCTCGGCGTTCGTCAGAGCTCTGCCCACGGTCAGCACTTTGATCTTTATCCTGGAAAACCACAGCCATTGACAAAGGTAAAACGAATTTCTGACTTTGAAAGACTTTGATGGCATTCCCCGGCTTTGCTTTGCGTTTTGGTTTTTTTTTTTTTTTCTCCTCTCCTTTGCTCTTCCAGCTGAACTTCGTCATAATGCTTCTGATTACAGCTGCAGCTCCAGGACCAGAGAGAGGTCATGCTGTCTTGCTTTCTGCTGCTTTAAAAGCTGAAGGGGAAGCCCTGGGACACTTCGGAGACAGTCTGCCAGTGAGTGAAATGTAAACTGTAATGGGAATCGGAGATAGAGGGCCCTCAGGATCTGGTCTGGTACCTTCTTTAAAAAAACAAACCAAAACAAAATCATCCTGAATAGGGCCGAGTGCCAAGAGTGAGAGAGAATGAGAACTATTTGGTGTTAGATTTCTAGCTGGAAATCTGCAGCCTGCCAAGCACTGCTCTTTGCCTCCAAGCCAGAGGTTGAGCTGAGGCAAGGGCCTTCTATCAGACATTGTATAGACACGCCGTAAGAGATTGCCCTGCCTGGAGGTGCTCATCGTGACATAAGCATGGGGAGCAAATCCAGTGTTGCTGCTCCATCTTCTCGATGGGAAGAGTCACACGGGGCACCTGAATTCACTGAAGGGCTCCAGGTGCCTTCCTGGCAGTGATCTCATCAAGGCTGCCAAAGATGACAAAGATGGCATCTCCAAAGGTAAGCTGTTGGGTCCAAAAGTGGTGTCAGTGCTGTCACACACAGCTGGACAGTGGTGCCTCGTGTGTGCAACCATTTCTGACACTTTGCCCTGCTCTGAGTCGCAGGCTTTGGCTCGCTGAGGGGAAGTGCTGCACATCTCTGAGCAGCTCTGTCTGCTAGAGAAAAAGGCAGCAGCTTTGAGTCAGATTTGTCTCTTCATAAGGTTATAAAAGCCAATTGTGAGATGTCTCATCCCTCTGAATTTACTGGAGGAAGCACTCTACGCAAGGGCCCATCAGTGAGGTACGTCCACCAACCTGGATGAATTTCATTGGAAACAGAGGAGGGGGGTCCTTCCGCTGGGCCTGGAATAAGAGCAGGGATTTAAGGAACTGGAGAGTAATACCATGGACAGTGCAAAAGGGGGAGGCTTTGACTGAAGGATATGGACAGTGTGTTATTTGCATAGCCGTAAAAATCTTCCAGGGACTGAGAGTGAAATCCAGGTTTGGTGAGGTCAGTGGGATTTTTGCCACAGATGGCCAGGTGGGCCCATCTCTCTCCAGAAACACCTGGAAAAGTCCAGAGACCTTAAGTGATGGTAGTGACTGGAAACACCAACAGGGATGGCCGATCCCAAAAGCGGAACATCCCAGAGCAGATTTTGGGGTATCCAGCTCCTGGCGAGGAGAGCCCGTTGTCAAAATGGGCTTTGTTAAACAAACAAGCAAAAAACAACTCTGCCTTCAAGGTGACTGGCTCAAAGCTGGAGCTGGCTGAAGACTTTCCTCCTGTCACATAGAAATATCACACATACACATGCATAGTTGGCACGGAAAACCTTATATAGGTGGTATGTCTGTTCTAGATAGAAGGATTTTTACATTTTATGTGTATAAACTCACATAGATACATATTCCTAATAGCTAAAAAATTTTTCTTTTCGTGAACACTTCACCAGTTGATTCACAGATGCCAAATGCTGAGACAATATGTTAAATAGAAATGTTGACAGTTTCCCATGGAGAGTTTTCTGCAGCCTTGGAGAAGCTCTACTCAACATTTGTTTTGCGATTCGAAGGAATTTGATTAACATTTTGCTGTTGCCCGTTCCTGAGGACTCTGAGTCGAGCTGGGACCGGAGGAGCACTGGATGAGTAAAGCTCTTCTCTTATTTACAGCCTCCTCGAAACAATGAAGTAGCAGGAATCTCCTTGGAGAGCAATGGATCACAGCACTTGTCAAGATGATTTCCAAATCAAAGATGTCTTCCAAGGAGCAGCAAGGGTATAATTTTGGAGCCAATCAAGCCAATGGCAAAAATCCCAATTTCTGCACAATATTTTTAATGGAGCCTCTGAAATTTTGGAGCCTTGCATGTTATGTATTATGTTATATATTATGTTGTGGTTAAAAGGCCCAGTCCAAATTCAGCATCTGTGTGCCTTACAGAGGAATGACCCTAAAAAGGAGTGATGAAAAAGGTCAGCCTAGTTTGAAAACAAATACCACGTCTATAATGAGACCAAAGGGAGAATGAAGAATTCAGTACTTAATACTGACACCTGCCACTTGCAAAATATCTCCACCACTAGAAACAAATATCTGGGAGAAATTTGGAAAATTTTGGTCACTCATTTGTTCCTCCTTTGTTTGCATTTCAGTCGCTGGTCCATTTGTCCAGTGACAGCACTGACATTGCTAAATGTCACAAAGTGAAGCTGCCAGAGTTGTTCCGTGTGCTGCTTCCAGGTGAGATGGCAACGGGAACAACCGTAACTCTTACCAAAACAAAACAAGGCCAAAGAATATTTGCTAATGTTTTTGGATATGGTTGTTAGGTCCCAGGCACAGAGATTAGTCAATACCCATAAATATCACTGACACTGAACTCTGATTTCCAAGTTCTTTGCTCCCAACGCCCCCCGGCTTTGAAAACCCAGCCGAGCTCTGGCTGCTGGGCTGGGAAAACCTTCTGGGTCTTGCCCAGTTCTTGGTTCCCACCAGACCATTTCAGGAGGGGAAGCAAGAGGCACATCCATATGGTGCATGCCCTGGTAGGAAAACGCCCCCGTTGTAAATCCTGTGGCACAGGTGACCCCTCAAGCTCCGTTCCTGATGTCGCAGCTTCCAGTGACATCATTCGGAAGGGATCAGCCCCAGGCTGACAGAGCAGATGTGGAGCCTGGCAAAACACCCAGGGCAAGTATCGTAAGTGCTCGGGTCAGTTTTCTCTCTTCTCTGCATGTCTCTGCTGGGAACCAGAGTCCTGGTCCCAATAAACATGGCAGTTCTGACACTGTCGTTTAAGAAAATTCAGTTTCACAGAGAAAACCTCAGACAAAAGAACCAACCCAAGATATTTATCACTTCTCACTACGTTAATGCAAACAAAAACATTGCACGCTGCAATAAATCCATTACGGAGTCTTACCAGAACTAACTAATATTCCCAAGTGGCCAATTTCAAGCTGGAAGGGTTTGGATTGGTTTTTGCTATTAATATTCTTTCGTAATGGAGAAGGCATTTTTCAACTGAATGAAAAGCTTTGCCTCCAAAAATGTCCAGTTATATTGAAAGATTTAGAGGTTTCAACAAGTAAAAACGAAGACCAGCAATTCAATGATTGCCTGAGTGAGAGATTTCTTCAGTATTCCCCCTCTCCCCATCACCTCAAAAAGGTCAAAAAGTAAAATATTAACTGAAAGAACCAAATCCATCCATGTCATCAACATTTTTCATGGGGGAGAGCCGTAGTCCCTGGCTCCCTCCATCATTTACTTTGCCATAATGATATGTTTATGTGTTAACCCCAAAATTAGCTCAGCCGAGCCGGGAATGCCCCCAACGACTCTCTGAGGGACATATTTGTACCTGCAGAGCAGGACTGGGTGCAGTCACGCACAGGCAGGGCTGGCCCAGGAGAGAGTGCCCTGGATTTGCAGAAGCAGAGCTCAGCAAAGCCTGGCTGAATGGCACCATTTAAGCCTCAAAGGAGAGCCCAAGTGCCAGCCAGCACAAGGAGATAAGGAGCACCCCGGGGAAGGGCACAAAGGTAGCACTGATGAGCAGCGCTTGGCTTTGCTCCCGCAGGGGTCACAGCTGGGTCCTCTATTAAATTTTTCTCAACACAGCAGTATTGAGAATTCTACCAAGCTACTCACTAGTATTTGACAGTCCTGGCATAAGCAAAGGCAGTCAAAGGCTCTGTTATCTTCTTTTATAAGCTGGAGAATTTGGCTCTGAGGAGACAAAGGTCCAGCAGAGCATGCGGGGAGTATCACTCGTGTGAGTAAAGTGGTGCCTTTGTCTCTCTGAAGGTGCATCCCGGGCTTAGCTACAGAGCCTCCATCTGGAAATACCAGTGATTGTTAAAAATGTGTCTATTTTGATTTTTTAAGAAATTATCTCTTACAGTACGAAGAGAAACTATTTCTGTTTCATTACCAGTTTCCTTTTGGAGCTGAAGTTCCTGTGTGCACATCCAGGTTCAGCACACCAAATCATCAGCGTGGCAAAGTTGTTCCCAGTCATTTCTCTGTTTGTTTTCAATGTCCCATCCTATCAGCTCAAACTGGGTTGGGAAGAGGTAGAGCAACGAGAACGGGCAGGTTTTAAGGTTGCACCGAATAGAAGGTAAGAAAATATAATAAATTTTATTTCAGGCCTTCTTGCCAATTGCTAGAAATGTGCAGTCCATATGAATGCATATAACAAGGAGGGAATGTTGGGAAAACCAATAAAGATTTTGTGGTCTTAACTATAATGAATGTAGTTTGATATAGAGTCTGTTTTTCACTGCATGGCAAAATGAATCATAAAATACTGGACCTTGAAACTCCTGCATTTTTTAACAATAGCCTGGGGACAGTTTACAGTGTAATGAATTGTAATTAACCCACCTTCAAAATCTTTTATGAGTATTTTGCCAATTAGCTTTGCATGCATGCTAATGACTCATGGCCAGCGCATGTCTTTGCAGAGCAGGGTTTACAGCACACACCAGCCTGGGAAGGCAGCAGAAGGACACAGGATGGGGAGGGAGATGCAGGTAAGACCCAACCAGTCCTAGGAACCTACATATTTCAGCATTCCAAGAGCCTTTGCTGCTCTCGCAGCCCCAAAATAACTGCAATAATGTATAGCGACGTCAAAAGGCTTTGGTTTCCGAAGGATTGCGAGGAATGCAAAGGGCTCAAGTCCTGACATCTGTTGTTACTTAGTACCAACATATATAATGCTGCTAATTGCTGAGCCATCTTTGTTTTCCTTACTTAGCACTAGGGTTAGAATTATTTTATTTTTGTGGTTCATGGCTTCCTGCCACTTGCAACACAAAGTCCACTCTAAAGAAAATGAAACAACTACCAGGCTGCCTACTAACAGTGTGTGGAGGGCTGGGGCTGCTTCTACCCCCTCTTCTGTTTTAGGTTGTGTTTTTGTTGGTTTTGTTTTTTTTTTTTCATTAAGGTAAGAAGAGACAGCAGAGCTGGGACCTGATCAGTGTCACAGCAGAAGGCCACATGGGCCAGTATCCCATTTCCCAGTATCCCATCTCCCAGCACAGCCAGGAGGCGATGCAGGCAATGCAGAATCAATCCCTCCCCTGCTGCACCCGCCTCGCTCCAGGCAATCCGCGGTTTATGGACTTCCCAAAGCAGAGGCTGCCTCCAGACCAGTGCGTTTGAACAGCCACCCATGGATCTGTCCTCCTCAAATGTTTTTGATCCCTTTCTCCAGCCAGTTATAACTTTTGGCTTCTGCAACATCCTGTGGCAATGAGTTCCACAATTTAATTATGCTTTGTATGAAAAAATGCTTCCTTCTGTTGGTTTAAATCTTCTTGTGTGACAGCACCACCAGGTCCCTCTAATTCTTAGGAGAACCAGTGAACAGCCAGTTCCTATTTGCTTTTTTCTGCATCAGTCATGATCTGACAGACCTTTACTGAACCTCCTGCTTCTGTCACCCCTTTCCGCCCTGAAGGCTCCTCATCTGCTTATTTTTCCATCTTTGTGTAAGCTGTTGCCCATCTCTCCTGAATGCTTTCCTTCCTGTGCTTTCCAGTTCAGCCCAACACTCGTGGAGTTCCATGGCCAGAAAACACACGACCACGGAGATGCAGTTTCACTGAAGAGTGCTGTAATGATGTTTTCTGATTTGTTCCTGCCTCTTTGCCAGCTCATTCCTAATGTGATAGTTGTCTCTTCTGATGGACTTTAAATGATATTTGCAGAGGCCTCCCANGATTTGTTCCTGCCTCTTTGCCAGCTCATTCCTAATGTGATAGTTGTCTCTTCTGATGGACTTTAAATGATATTTGCAGAGGCCTCCCAGCTCTCTTTGCTCCGTGTTATTTTTAGGGCTCGTCCGTGTGGAAGTACAGCGAGGCTGAGTTTTCTGCACGTGCTCTGCCTTTGTTGTCACTGCCCTGCATCAGCCGTTTCACTGCCCCGGCACTCGGGATCGTGAACCCTTTCAGCAGTGCTTTGTGGCCAGATGTGCATCATCTGCAAAATTTCTCTTCTCTCCGTTCGTCCTTTTTACCAGACTATTCATGAATATGTCTGAACACTATCAAATTAGTACTTCAACAACAACTCAGTTCTAAGTAATGCATGAAACCTCTCTCTCAAAAAGACGTGTGGCAGACACCAGCCAAGGCCTTGAGGGGACCCAGCGGTGACCTCCAGTGACTGTGAAAGTTCAGAGATTTATACCCATCCTCCAAAAAGACAGCCTTTAACTCTTTGTAACTGCAGGAAAGAACTTTCTTTTCTCATCTCTTATCACAAAGCCTTGCTGCAGACAGTTTTTAGGCATTTGTGTTTATTGGCACAAGTCTCTGAACTCCTCTAAGCATGTTATCAATACTGAGTGGGTAAGTGGGAGAAATCAGTGATAAGAAGGCCCATCTGGTGTGTCAAGTATTTATTCCCCAGCCAGAGATATGTCATTCGTCAGCTTATTATTTTTAATAACTCTCAGTCTGTCCCTGTTGGTTGTGCAGACCATGGAACACAGGTTGGTTAGAAAGACTCAGCTACAACAGTGCCTTTTATTGCCAGATACAGAATCACTTCTGTTTGTAGGTGACCTGTGCACTTTTTGCTCTGAATTCCCAAAGTTCACCAGCCAAACCCACAGAATATGTCCTGGATGTCCTATTTCAGGAGCCCTGAGAGGTGGGCTTGTCTTGGTGTGCCTGGGGAATACCCATGGCTGCTCTCAGCTGCCCTCTTTTCAGGGAATTCCCAGCTGTGCTGGAAGCGAGTTCACCTGAAACTGCCCTGCTTGCACGCTGGCTGAAGAGATTTTTCCCTTTGCTGTACCGTGGTACAGATCCAGCTCTTCTGAAGGATCAGCCCTCATGGCAGTGTGAAACCCCACGGGGCACTTAGCATTGCCAGGCCATTTCCTTGTGTCACTAAATGTCACCACTGCTCTGTTCCCCCACGTCGTTCTCACTTCCCTGTCAGTCGGCTGTCCCAGCGTTTGGCAGGAAGGGCCAAACTTGTGATAAACTTCACCTGAGACTCAACTTGTGCCTCATCCTTGAAAGCCGTGTGTTTGGGAAGCACCCCTGAGCGCTGGGACTCGGGTCTGCCCTGGCTCTGTGTGGAGCCACATGGAGTTATCAGGAGTTTCTGAGCGTTACCCCTCCGGGTGTTGCTCTGTGCTCCGCTGAGCGCCTGGAGAACCTGTTTGCTGGACGTGCAGATAATCCACGGCAGAACTGTGTCACAAACACGAGCCTGGGGCTTGCAGAGAGCCTCAGTGGAAGGGAGACGAGATTTCCTGCAGGAACTGTGCAATTCTTGCTGTGCCTCTTCAGAGTTGAGCACCATATTTGGACCACAACTTTTTCCAAAGAAAAACTGCAACATCTGCGTATTTCCAAGCGCACTGATCCTGCTGTAGTGACCTCAATTGCAATCCCAAATATTCAACCTGATTTTCCTCTTCTCAGTTCAGCGGGAGCTTTGCCTGTACTGTGCAGGACTGGACCATCTGTCTACATCCAGGTCATGGAAAAATATTATTTCTGTACTAAATGAGATCAGTGTGTCCCCAGTGTAGAGGGAGGACTGCGTTTACAGTCCCAACCACTTCACACACTGCGCGGCCTTTTCCTCACTGGGGCCCAATCCTGAATCAGGGAATGGTGGCATTAAATTCAACCAGGCCAGGATTATCTATGTTATTTTAGCCCATCTAACATGTCACAAAAATGTGTTGAATTTTTTTTTTTTTTAAGAGCAAAATAAAACATATGGTTAGATAATCAGTGGGAATCACTAGACACCTACACAGGAGAGCTGCAAGCATGGAAATACTCAGATACATATTTGAAGTAACACCACAGGTTTTTTGAGTGGGATTCTTTGCCCTGCTGCACTACGTCTGGACAAATAATTTGGATGTTGACCACTCAGGTAATGTAATCCAAAATCCTGTTGCCCGTGTTGCAAACCAAAGAGGAGAGAACATTTCATTCCCGTCTCAGGCGGAGCAGAGCACAGCTGTGGTGTTTCATTGCAGGCAACACCACTGCTGTAACCCAGCAGAGCACACACTGGGGGGTGTGCACTGAAATTATTGCTCTTCTGCCAAAGAGCTGAGGCAGAACGGGTTCTTTTTTACTTTTTTTTTTTCCTTCTCATTGACTCCAAAGCGTAGAAGCAGTCAGTGTTCTGCAGCGCAATAGAAACTGCACGTGTGACATCAGCACCCTGCCATGCTGGGAGCTGTTTCTGTGCACAGAAAGGGAGGTCTGATGTGGCTGGGTGGGAGCTGATGGAGCTCTGGGGACTTCCAGACTGGCCAGCTGCATTTTCCCATCCTGCTGCTGTGCCTTTCACCCGCTGCAGGACAGCGCTCTCAGGACTGAAGCCAGTCCGGGTGTGCTGGAATTATCATACATCCCATCACAGAATTACTGAGGTTGGAAAAGAGCTGAGATCATCGAGCCCAACCTTGACCACCACCTTGTCAACCAGACTGTGGCACTGAGTGCCGCGTCCACTCATTTCTTGACCGCCTCTAAGGACGCTGACTCCACTAGCTCCCTGGGCAGCCCATTCCAATGTTGACCAACCCCACCAGTGGAGAAATTCCTCCTGATGTCCAGCCTGAACCTGTCAAAACTCTCAGGATAGATCCAATCCCATCACTGATTAGCATCTCTCTTTTTTATCTGTTGTAGCACTTAGCCTCTAACAATTGGTGGAAAAATAATTGAAAGGCTGGAAGTGGCCACTGCACCCTTGAATGAAATGCTGTCCATTTTACAACGGGCCAGTTCACGCATTTGTCTGTAAATTCCACAGTGCCTCTTTGCTTAGATGTTTGCTCCTTACTCAGGATTATTCACTAAGCTCTTTTATTTTTGACATCACCCACAGTTTAAAAAAGAACCTTTCTCCATGTTGACAACCTGTACGTGAAGCAGCTCCTCAAGCTGGGGCAGCTCAGTGGCTCCCCTTGGATCAGCAACACTGAACTAAGGACAGGTTGTTTTGGGAGGGTCTTTGTAGTTACCTGCATTCTTTTGGTCTAAACATTCATTTCTTAGGTGGAAATGTAATTTTTATATAATCTTTTTTTCGCCCGACAAACAGATTTTGTGATGTCCTTTCCAAATTCTAGTTGGGAACCTGGCTCTAATTCCAGCCTAAATCCATCTATGTATCTATTACCAGTCTTGTACCACTGCAGCCCTTTGCCTAGAGACTTCTTTCATTCTTTAGACAGAGCTACATCATACTCTAAGTTATAGCACTACCAAGCGACCCAGGGACTTCTGCCAACTTGGAAACAAGATATGAACTAAAGAGTTTCTATTTTTGCATTAAAATGGAAACAGGTGGGAAGCATGCATGGAACTTATCAAGCCAACTAAATACTTTTTTCATGTTCAAATTCGAATGGAATGGAAATTACAATCTTCCAGTGTTGCTGCAGAGCAGCAATATTGGGTTTCTCCTTATTCAGCCTTTAGCAGTAAGGAACCAGGTGCAATGGAGCTGGAGTTCTGCAGTTTGCTTCCTAACTTCATCTAACTCTCTCCTAGGTCTGCCCTATTTTGAATTATTGCCGCACCTGGCACAGGGGATGTTATTGGCTCTGGAGAGAAGAGTCAAGTCTTGCAATAGTTTTTTTTTATAGATGGCTAACTGGAGAATAAGAACAGGAATGAACTGCTGGATGGCAGAAATCAGTGGTTTTCCTTATTCCTACCTAATTTATGGCAGTGAACCTCCACTCCCACACTGAGTTGGGTGCTTTGGCTCCGCTCAGGTATTTGCTGTGTGTCAGCACCGGGCCAGTGTGTGGCGGAAAGACCAGAGCCACACCAAAGTTCTGCCTTTTGATCCAGACCTCTCCCACCCCCTTCCTACCTCAGGAAAGAGGGTAGAACAAAACCTGAGGGAAGTGCCCCAGCTGAGGTGGAGCATATCCCTAGGAGGACTTACTAAAGTAAAACCCGCATCCAAATAATTTTTAAAATTATGGCATCGTATAAATGGGACAGACTTTTACCGCCGAAACACTTGGTTATCCATTGCCCAGAGGGTAGGAGCAGCTGCAGCACTGGTTGGACAAATAAGTCATCAAATGGATGGACAGACTCTTGACTGCCTTCACTTACCCTTAATTAATTGTTTCCAGTAAACAGCCCTGGCTCTGTCATTAGTTTAGAGCAGGAAGGTATTGATCCAAGTACTGCCATCAGCCCAGCCGTAGGCTTCACCCATGTGAAGTCCCACTGGAATCAAATGGATTTGTCCAACTGCATCTCTTCAAACAAACACTCTTCCAGCTCAGCAAAGAGCCTGTGACCACGACCATGAGCTGTTCCAGTAAAATGTCTTGCATGGCCCATTCCATGGAACTACGCAACGTCTGCAGAGCTCCGTGCCACGGGCACCAGGGCAGCCTGCTACTGGCAGTGAGCTCCAGGTCTGAATGAGCTCAAAAGGGGATTCAAACACTTCTCCTGTTATCAAACTGCGGTTTTAATTTGACTTCAGAATGGCTTTCTGTTATGTTAAGGTTTGGAGGGTTGGCCAGTAACATATATGTGTTTAATTTTTTTTTTTACCATTTTATGCTTCCCGGTGTTTCTTGGTTTGCAACAGAATCTGAAATCCCAAGAGCAAAGTATTTGCGAGAGCTCTACGGCCTCAAGGTCTTTGAACTGCCCGACACCAGGAGGAGATGAAAAGCTCACGAGGCAGGCTGTTCTCCTGCGGCTCTCGGCCCGATTTCCAGGAACTGAGGCAGGTTGAGTGCATCCAGGGGGATGGACTGAGGGAGGGTACCGTTCAACTGCGCAACCAAACCATTTGAGGTTTGCCTGTCACTTGTCTAGACACGTGTTTCAAAAGGGAGTAAAATAAAAGGAAGAAAAATACCCTGTGTGGGAATTCTTACCCGGTGACTTGCACAGCCCAAGAGCTGGGTAATTCTCCTCAACTGAATAAACATCGGAGGCGGTCTGAGAGCAATTTGGCTCCAGAGCAAATATTGTCGCTGAATTCTTTGCACCTGCAGTGGCCAGGGAAATGATAATACCCCCTTTCCACATCTTCCTGTGCCGGGCTTTGGAAAGCGGCCAGGAAGCATCTCCCAGCTGCCACAGCAGAGAGGTTTGTGCGGGCAGGGCTCCAGGCGAGACCCCTCTGGTGTAATCACAGCCCCATCCCAAAGGGGGTGTGGGTGTCAGCCTCACAGAGGGCAGCTACTGGTGGCCTCCCTTTCCAAACAACTGGAAAGAGGAAGGGAGCTGTGGGTAACGGTCTCTGCTGTTCCCACCTCAGGCACATAAACACAGCCACGGCTGATGCCACCGTGAGCACATAAACCTGAGGCTGCTCAGCGAACGGGGCCTCAAGACGGATAAAAATGGGATAAATAAATTGTATTTTAGAATGTTTCTGCTGTAAAAGAACTTTGTCCCCTGGAAGAATTCTAGGCAGAAATATATTCGCCTAATAAAAAGATCTTGCATCTCACTTGGAATTTAATTCAGCCCTGAGTCACAAGTTACTGGGTTTATGCTACTCTTTGAGGATATTTGACTGTATTTCCCTTAATTTTTTAGTAAATTTAGTGAAATTGCTGTGGTTGTCTCTTGTATAGAGCACTTCTCAAGTTACTTGCCTTTATCAAAAGCACAGGAAAAAATGGACAAGCTCTGTGTTCCACTGGAATGGTTTGTCCTCAGTACATAAACTGTTGCATCACAATTTGCCACCCTGCATTGCACTAGCTATAGAATTCAGTCATTTAGTCCTGTACCAACCACAATAATTTGCATTTTAAATATATCAAAAATAAATAATGCCTTTATTTATTACATAAAGCACATGTAGTTCAACAGGCTGGTGTTTAGGTGGCTTTGCTCACTCACAGCCCCACATTCCTGCACAGTAGCAAGGAGGGGAGCAAGTTTTATACTGTGAGGAATTCGCTGCCTTACGAGGGTTTTTTTGAATTTTGTTTTTAAATTATACCTACAAACACATGCACAGGGTCCTTGTTTTTAGTCATGTCAACGTTTTCCATCTCTGTATCAGCTGGCAGGTTTAAGAACAGGTGACAACAAAACAATCTGGGCTGAGGAAAAAAAATGCTGGGTAAAGAGGAGAAAAGATGTGAAGACAGGGAGCGGATTA
>VYZQ01068135.1:0-33345 GCA_013400655.1 Mystacornis crossleyi
TTCCTGCCCGCTGGTATCTCCGTGCCCAGGGGCATCGCCCGCAGAGCATCCCCGCCCCGGGTACCCCCCCGCCCCGGGAACCCCCCGCCCTGGTCCCCCGTGGCGGTGCGGGGCCCGCGCCGCCCCCCCGCTCCTCAGAGCAGGGGGAAAAACCCCGAACAAAAGGCCTGGGAAGGTGAATTCCAAATGAAAGTCATCTGTGTGTGTGGGAGCCGTGAATCACCCTGGATCGCTCCAGAAGCCGGGGTGATTTTCCCTTCCCTTTCCTTATATTATCCTTTTTAACGAAATAATTAGTAGCCGCTCGGCTGATGAGGTGCTTAATGAATGACGTACCAGCAGCGGGAAGCAAATCCAACCTTTATAACATGAAACTTGCAAAGGCAGCATATTTCTGTTTATTCGTGCAGTGTCTTCTGGCTCTCAAATTAAGAATTCCAGTCAGGTAATTCTGGAGATACGGAATGCAACTGGACCGAACGGAGACAGCGGATTCCCTGATAGCGCCTCGCTCCTGCTTTTGTGCTGTATCCATACCTGACTGTTCCACACCAGTGACACAAAGCCTTGAGTTTATTAGTGGAGTGTGGGCACTGATGGCGCCGGTGCTCCCTGGGCAGCAAGGTGAAGGCCATCCTGTCTGACATAAGAGGGAAAGCCAAAGGGTTTTATCTTTTCGAGGTTTGTTTTTATTGGGGTGTTAATTTTCGTGCACTGTGAGAGGTTGCTGTTGAACGGTCTGTGCTGCAGTAAGGCTTAAAAAAAAAAGACATAAATTTGGTATATCATTTCAGAGCGGTGTGAAATAATCTAATTCTCCCTGCTGATGTTTGCCTTGTGCCAGCTTATCATCCGGAAAGGGAAATGCTGTGTATGTGCTTAAATACTGTGTTAGTTTGCTGCTTTTGAAGCAAAAACTTGCAGGCCGCAGTCACCCAGTGGCTGAGCAGTGGTGGTTCACCCATTTCTCTGGGTAAATTAAGCTCTCCAAAGTATGCAGAGCTGCAAGGATTTCCTTTGGAAATGTGTCAGGATTGGACCTATTTAAATTCTTGAATTGTAGCAGCCTCCTTGAAGTGGAATTTATTCTTTTGACTGCAGTTTTATTAGAGGCGTTTTCAGGTTCTCAGGCATCTGTTGGTTCCAGGTTGCTTAGGATCAGTGTTTGCATTTTTGTTTGTTTTTGATAGAATATGATATAATCTTAATCTTACTAAGGAATCCTGAGAAATAGATGCCAAATTCATTTGCTTTAATGAATTAGCTCTAATAAATCAAGTATGCTCCTGGGAGGGAGAAAAGAAGGGTAACAAAAGCTGGAGTGAAAGAGAAATTGACGTTAATATATAGAGTGTAAGATGAAAAGAAGTTTATTTTTATTGAGCAGCTTCCTGTGGTTTTCTCGCCATGCTCTAAGGGCTTTGGAGAAATTCGTCATGTTGCTGGCAGTGCAGAATCTGCTTTGTGGGGAACTCAGGGTTTGGACATGGGATTTTCAGCCAAAGAGCTTTTTGTGAGCATAAATGAATACTTCTTTCCCTCCCCATTTATTTCATCTTAGGGATTGTGCACAGCATTTAATAAAAAGGGGAGATGCTGCGACATGGTCGTGTTCCTCCTAAATTTTGGATGTGTTGCATTGATAAATTGCAGGCTGGAGGCTCAAGTGGAAGATTCCCCTCCTTCACATGGTGGCTGTGCGCTATATTTAACCATCTTTTATCAGCGAATGCCTGCAAAAAGTAATGTTTTGTAGCATGTTTTGTCTCCTAGTGTAGATCGTAGTCCCTGTTGATTATTCCCAGGAAGTATAAACACTGTTTCAACCTTTCCCAAGTGCCCAGTGATCCCCCTCCCTCTCGGTTGGTAGCGTGTCCTGGTTTGCAGTGGTTGCAGGCAGTTGATGTGGTTTGTGGCTGAGGTGGCACCATCATCGACCTGGCTGCACCAGGGAAGTTGCCCAGGATGGTGGGAGCCTGCCAGAGGCTTGTTTGGCAGTGGATGGTTGGAACGGGGGTTGCAATGCAGCTGTGGTATGGACAAGCTTCTCGCACCGTTCTCACCGTGCCACGGAAAGGCGTCCATGGAGTCAGTGAGGGAGTTGGGATCGTCACACTTTGGAAAATATGGAGCACTACCAGAGTATGACTTAAGAACTTTCACGCTGGAGCAAGTCCAGAGGAAGGCATGAAGTTGCTCACAGGGCTGGAGGAGCTCTGCTGTGGAGACAGGCTGAGAGAGTTGGGGTTGTATAGCCTGGAGAAGAGAAAGCTCCAGGGAGCCCCTTCCAGTGCCTAAAAGACTCCAGCCCCTGGAGTGACAGGACAAGGGGGAATGGCTTCACACTGACAGAGAACCGGGTTAGATTGCATCCTAGGGAAGAATTCTTCCCTGTGAGGGTGGCGAGGCCTTGGCACAGGTTGCCCAGAGAAGCTGTGGCTGCTCCGTCCCTGAAGTGCTCATGGCCAGACTGGATTGGAGCAACCTGGTCTCGTGGAAGGTGTCCCTGCCCATGGCAGGGGGCTGGAACTAAATGATCTGCAAGGTCCCTTCCAACCCAAACCAGTCTGGGATTCCATGAGCCTGACAGCACGAATGTTGATGCTGACACCCCTTGGCCTCACAGGTTCTGTGTTTGGCAAGTGCTGGTTCTCAGCACTGATGCTGTTATTCATTGTAATTCCTCTCGTGGTGAGCTTCAAGGATTTTTGTCTGTGTTAAACAGTGTGATAGGGAATATGAATGGAAGCCTAACTGGATTACTTCAGAAATCATGTTTTAGGTTAATATAAAAGCTGCTGTTCTGACTCTACTTTTTGAATTTATGAACTCAGTTGCCAGAATGTCCTCTCTGGGAAAGCAGGCGCAACTGGAGGCTGGAAGGGCCTTCAGCAGATCCTGTCTGTCCATTGAACGACTTGGCTTAGAACAACAGTGCTGTAACTGGCCTCTGATATTTCTCATATTTTCCTCTTTTATCAGTTTGCCAGTTTTTAACCTTTTTTAAAGTATCGTTAATGTTAATAACCAGATCAAAATATTTTTCAGTATGTTTGGGAATGGGTTGCCAGAACTTTTCTGCAGAGCTTATACCTGGACTGAGCACTCCAGTACCTGCCCAGAGCATGCAAACTGGCATCTGCTGGCAACTTCGCTGCTCTGCTGTCAAACCACAAACAGGGGGCTTAATTTAAGGTGGTTTTAATGCATTAACTGATTTCCCTCTCAGTTTGCTCTCGAGCTGTGCAAGTCCTCTTTGTTTGGCTTTGCCTCTGCCTGGGAAGATGAGGATCTTCCGTCGCTCTCCACTGGCCTGAGGAAAAGACGTTTTCCAGGAGCGGGGGTGTGTGGCTTGGTGGTCACGGGCTGTGTGAGGTGACCCCACCTTATCAGCAGATGGCACAGGGTCCTGCAGTGAGCCCATCCCCTGTCTCAGGTGTGGCCACCTGGGCCGTGGGACAGAAGGGTCATGGCAGAATCCAGAGGGAGGAATGAGGAGCGTCACCAATGCCCAGGATCAAAGCGAACCGTTGCACTTTTTCTTTTAACCTGAAGAAGTTGTTTTCCAGGTGCTCTGATAATTGAAGTAATTTGAATTAAGAAGTACTGATGCTCTGTGGTGATGCTGGTTGGTTAACCAGTGGCTGCTTTCAGTCTTGAAGGAAAGGAGTTGGAATGTTGTGATATCTTAGGATTTCCTTAGAAGCTTAGTTGAAATATTGTCTTAATCAATAAAAACATACAAAGCACAGGTGTTGGAAAATGCATGTTTTACCGTCAGAGGCACTTTGCTTCCTATTTCAGGCCATGCAAACTGATAGACCTCTGTTCCAGAAAGTGCCTCAAAAGATTGCTTAAATGTTTTTAATAAAGTGATGGTAGCAAATAAAAAAGGTTACCATTTTTTTCCTGCAAATAATAGTTAATTCTAATTAGTGGCATTAATTTTGGGGTTTTAATGCATTGATGATACATCATTTTTTTAATTGGGAGAACATGAATAAGATTGTTTTAGCATATGTTCAAATTTCTTATGTCCTGGCAACTCCTCCTGATTCCACTTATCTTGTATCTGCATTGCACTGAAATGTGCCTTTTTAAAGCCCTTTTCTGCCTCTTTCATTAATGGTGAAGTGTTTTCAGTGCCAGTGTGTTGTAAGGCCAAATTCAGTAAAATTTAAGTGCCTTTTTCCTCTGGATGCAAGTTTCTCATCTTCTTGTGCAAGTATTGGAAGGAGAAGATTGAAGGTTTGTGGTGCACAGGGGTGCAAACAGAATGAGTCCTCTAGGCCCAAGTTAAATTAACAACTGCCATCTTCTCTTTCATAATCTGCTCAAGGGTTTTGTAATGAGAATAGAGTTTCTCAATGAAAGATTGGGCTCTTTATTTATTTTTCTTTTTAATATACTTCAGTGCCATGATCTAAACTTTGCTGGGTGAATGGTTGAGCAAACAAAAAACCCAGTGGCATTTGGTTACCTCTTCGCAAAGCATCTCTAAGGAACTTTTTCTTCTGTTTTGTGACATAAGTCTGCGTTCATTAACGGGTATTTTTGTGATGATGGCTTCTGACCAATGAATGATGCAAGTGAATAGTTCAGTGGATCTGGTTGCAATGACAGGCAGTATCTAACACAGCTGATAGAAAAGCACAAACCAGAGATCCACCAGCACCCCACAATTTCCCCTCCTGCCTTCTGGGCTTCCTCCTTCCTTCTGAGAATATTTATTTATGTGTCTGTCAGGAACTGTTCTTAACAGCTTGCTCTATGAGCACTTACACCATTCTGCTTCTGCTTTGGTCACCAGGAACTTCACAATCCTTCCTTGTTTCATCTGGGTCTTACTAAAGTTGTGTTCAGTGTCAGGGATTCCGGAACCTTTGCGACTTTTAAAGAACAATCTGTAGAAAAACTGAATATACAGAACTTTGGGTGTGCTCGTGTTTTGCAGTGGGGAAAGGAGAAGCCCAGAGGTCTCTGATGTCATTACAGTGACCTATTATGCAGTTCCAAAAAGCAGAAACTCACAGACGCCTTCTCTTTGCATTTCCCCTTTTATGTCTTTAATTTTTTGGCTGTGCTTCAAATATTCTCTTCCTTTCCCTCTGCCTTTACTTATTTTATTTTACATCTTAGCAGGTTTTTCTGTTGCTGTGCAGTTTTATTTATGTGGGCCTTTGCCTGGGTCAGTTGTCAGGGAATTTTCCTTACGAATCTGCTTCTCATGGCTTGAGGATTTAGGGACGTTTACTGGAAACACATAATTAGGTTTTAAGCTGCTTGTAGAGAGGAGGGGGACTTGGAATCCAAACTCCAGATGTTGCGAGCAGTTACGAGTGATAATATCTGCCATAATCTTGAATATGCCAGGTGCAGGAAATTCCTTGTACCAAGGCTAGGCCCCATCAAGTGAGATATTTATAATTTCAGGTTGCTTCCTGAGGGTAAGCAATTAAGAGATTGTTGTTAAAAATATTTTAAGGAATGTCTTAATTTTTCTACTCTGTAGTTCTAAGGTCATCATGGAAGCTGATGCTCTTGCTGATGATAGTTAGAAGTACAGGAAGGGGGACGAGCAGATAAAATGGGATGTGTAAGATCCTGCTCAAGAGTCTGTCTCTTTGAGGGACATGTGACATTGTGATAAAAGCAGGTGGAAGGGGAATAAAATTAATAAGTGTTCATGTGCTTTCACAAAGGCCATATGGGATCCCTGTGAAATCATCTGGACAGGGAATTGAAGCAGTGCTGGGTTTGTTTTTTTTTAAGATCTGCTCTAGTCCATGTCCACCAGGGACTGGGGTTACCCCAGTGCAGGTCCAGGTCAGACTGATGACACCTTTGATCTGATACATTGGACCCATCTGATCTGCCTCACCTGACCTGATCTATGTGGCATTTTGGGCAGGGGCCCGTGGTGGGTACTATGAGCTGCAGAAGAGGTTTGGAGTGGTTGGTGGGACCTTGGTTGGAGGTCCTGGATCCTGCACTCTGCCCAGCACTCCCTGGCATCTCCTCGCCTGCCGTTCCTTGAGGAGGAGGGAAGGGACCATGAAATCCACTGAAATCTGAGGTGACCTGTTTCTGGGAAGCTATAACCAGACATATTCCTGTTTTAAATTGAATTTAAAAGCCAGATTCAATTACTCTTCAGAGCAGTGAATAGACTTAAGTTCCAGGTTCATTCAGAGTTGCTGTTCTTCAAGAACCTGAACAATGTTTTCCATGTGGTACCTGACGAGCTCCGTCGCACAGGGACCCTGCTTTCTCCGTGTGTATAATTCTGAGGTGTGTCCTGGAGTTCTTCTAGTCTGAGTGGTGAAGGAAAAATAGGGTCTGAAGCATGTCTTTTCTTTGGAAAACTTATTATATCGTTTTGGGGTTTGAGTTGACAAATCACTGGTCAGTCAGTCCTTCTTCTGAAGGCCCTGATGGTAATGCTGGGAAATAACATTCTTGCTTAGAGGAGACCATTTTTATCACAGAGTAAAATAAATGCATGTTCAATAGAGATATTTTTGTCTGGACAATAACTAGTGAAAAGGTTTATTTTCCTTAATAAACATCTCATTTTTTCTTTTCCTACAAAGTTCCTGATTTCCACACTCACTCACTTCATTCTTGTTGCACTTTTGAATTGGCACAGCATTGGCTCTTCACAACTGACTTGGGAAGACCAGGCAGGCAGAGTTAATCAGAAGGTGCTTGGAAAGTGCACAGGGTAATTTCCCAAGCCTGCCTTACTGTTTCCCTGAGTGCTTTGGATAACAGGGCCAGCAGCCAACATGACTTCATATTGGGCCTGTCATGGAATATACGTTGGATGATGAAAACCCAGCATCTCCTATGGTTGTCCTGTAATGCAAAACTCCTTACCCTGGTTTTCTGCAGCTTGTCTTAAAACCACTTTTCTTTCTGTGACTTGTTTTGTTGATGTTTTCCATATAAAGGCCAGGGAGTCCCTCTTGGTGTTAAAAAGGTTCTGTGATGGCTTTCACTCTTCTTGCTGTTTTGAGGCTGTTTAAGTGTGTAGATGTATAGAATATTATTTTAAAAATAACCTTAAATGAGGAAAGGTGCTATTTTGCAACTAATTTTGTTCCTGTTAAGGATCTCCAGGAGGACATACCCTTGGTTTGGGGAATATAGGTAGGAATGACCCTGGTTTAACATTGTACTGATGGCATCACATCAGGGGTGCAGGCGGAGTGAAGAGACATCTGTCACGCTCCAGTGTTAGTGAGAATCAGAGGGAGAAGTAACATCAGTCAGAAAAATTATACATAGGGGTTTCTGACTTTATTATCAGTTATTTAGGTGGAAAGAAGACTAAATGTGATAATTTCATACTTTCTGCTGAAACTGAAAGGCCTTGGGAATGGCAGTGATTAAATTAGGCCCCATTATAATAGTTGCCTTTTGGTTCTAAGCCCTCTGAAATGTGACTCCTGTCTGAAAACCTAGTGTATAAAATCTGTATGTGTTCTAATTCTTACCCAATTACAGTGTTAGAAAACTCAGTTACAGTTAAAGTCTGAGCATGGTTTTTCCTGAAGTGTCAGGTTTTCAAACTAAGTCTCTGGTCTGAAATTCAAGTTGTGTCTTTTCTTATTAAATCACCAGTGAGTTAGTGGGAAAATCAGTAGGACAAACATATTCTTTGTTGCCTTATTATTTCTAAATTATGGACTGGCTTTGTTTTTTTCTTTTTTAAGCAGCCATGAAATACTGTTGCTAGACTGAGTGGTGGAACTGAGGACATCCTTCATCAGGCAGTCTGCAGATTAAATGTATGCAGAGTGAGAGAACAGGGGAAATAAATATTGTTATGGTTTGTGGGGGAGTAGTATAAAATAAATCTTTTTGTTGGTGAAACCACACTGTATGGTTAGAAAATATCAAAGAGTTTGTCTCCTGTAAGTGAATGCCAGTTTAAATTAAAACTGTTTTTAATCCAGCCCTGTGATTTGTTTGGGTATTTGTAGCTAGAAGAGCTGACTCCAACATACAGGGCGTGTACTGGGTAACGTTCTGGGGATGTTATAAGAATATTGTGACATTGGCATTGTATTCATAGGGATGAATTTGGCATCACTTAGGGAATAAATGTGTTCTCTACCCCAAGGTGCTTTCTCCTGTGATTTACTGTGTGTTTGCCCCTGGACATGGGCTCTGGTTTAATTCATCTGAGAAGAAACAGAAATGTTTGCAGTGAAGGCATCACCTCTGGCATCACCCAGCCTTCAAAGGGAACTTGGTTGTATTTTCCTGCTAAAACAACAAGTAAAAGTTTGAGTAATACAAGCTGTGCTGGTCAGTTCAGATTTTTTCGTGGAATTCTGTAGTTTTAACTCCTTTCATGCTTCTGAATGTCCACGTGCTGCGGATTTGAATGGGACAGGTATGAAACTCATTGTGGCTTTTGAACCATTTTCTGTAACACCTGACACCATCCAGAAGTGGGAAATCTGTGGCAGGAAGTGAGGAATGTCTTCCATGTCATCTCTGTCTCTCTCTCTGTCTCTACCTCTGTCTCTTCTGTCTATATCTATATCCTGGAGATGGTCTCAGGGGCTGTTGGTTGGTTTGGGTTTGTGCTCTCCCCTCACAGGGGTCAGAGGAGTTTCATCTACAGCCTGTGCCCCTTTTCTAATCAGAGCACCCCTTACTCCTGGTGATGTTTTGTTTGTTTTGTTTTTATTTGGGCTTTTGGTTGTTTTTTTCAAGCGTAAAATATCTTTTACAACACAAATTTTTCAGTTTCTGTGAGGAAGTGAAATAATGAAATAGTCTCCTCCCCACCCTCCACAAAAACTGGGGAAATCCAGTTGAGCAATTAGGAGAAGAGAGGATCTTCAGATATACTTAATTTTTTAACTTTGCAGAAGAATTAGTCTCTGGAACTAAAGCCTTTGGAACTTAACTGAGTGGATACATGTGCTGCTTGAATAATTATGCATCATCTTAGGCTGGAGGACCTGATTGGATACAAGAGGTAAAGGTAAATTGGGGGTGGAAGTTTACTTTCTGCCTGCATTATTAAATAAATAAGCTTAATTTTTAGAATAAAACCTAATGTCCTGTGAAATAGGCTCTGACAGAGGCAGTGACATTGGGTTCCTGGTAAACATATAAAGGCACTTTGGCTTTTCTGTTCCTGAGCTGGCTGGGTGATTGTTTCTGGAAAATAAAAATTCTTTATAACTTCTGCTGTTCAATTCTGTTTATTTTACTTTGTTATTCATAACTTTTTTTAAGTGGAGGATTTGTGTGCTTGGTGGGAGACAACCATTAAAGAACAGAGATTAATAATCTGAAAATAGGTGAAGTTTCTCAAAAGAGAAGCACCAGAGTGGATCCTTTTAGATCAGGGTGAAGATACATGTATTGCCTTCTGTTGTTACCATAAACCGGTCTTCCTTTTGGCTTTTTTACTCATTAAAATAAAGTCTTCATTTCAAAGTCTTTAACAAAAACTGCTCGTGATTGAAACTGCCAAGAATGTTTATGGTGTTTATTTGCCAGCAAAGCAATTCTAAGACCGAATTAGGTGTGAATAACTTTGGTATGTATTTTGTAGTTCGTAAGGCCATACTTCTAAATTACTTAAATTGTGTGTGGAGGGAAACCCTCAGTTACCTTTTCATCTGCCTCACAATTGATAGGAAAAGAAAATAGGAATAAACATTTTTCCCCTCCATCTCCTGCTGCTGTCGATGAGCACAGAGAGGAGCCACCTTCCCCTGCCCTCCCAAGTTAATTTCGGATAAATCTTTTTCTTGCCCTTTGCCAACCAACTTGTAATTTGAAAGATGTGTTCCTGTCTGTTCCTTTGGTGTCTCAGACTGCTTATTTGGCTTTTTTTGCTGTACTTCGTCAACTCATTTTATTCCTTCTTTTTGACCAGGGAAAAGCCTCCTGTGCTGTAAAAAGGGGCTGCTTGGATCAACGTTGTCTCCTTAAATTCTCTTTTTGTAACAGTCTGTCAAGGGGTTCATGTTTTGACAGCTGATGAGATTTTCTCAACCTTTTCTTACATGAGACAATAGGCTTTTTTTTCCTTTTATTCCTATTTGAAAGCCTTTAGTTGTCTTACCTACAGGTGTGACATAATAGCATAAGTCTCCTTTTTATGTGAGTAGACCCATCTGTTCCAAGAGTTCTTTTATATTTTAAAGGTTAGACTATATTGATATAATCATTAGCAGGATGAGGTTTTTTTACTGATGTAGTTTATACAACCCACTTAGCAAAAATGGGGCTTTATGCCTTTGAAGAAGTTTAAGATATTTTTTCTCCAGAAGAAGTGGCATCAGCATCACTCCACCCACAGCAGGGAATGTTGTGGGTTGGCTGATTTGTTCTAGTGAACTTGCAGTGAGTAGTCACAGTGATTCAAAAACTATTTATAGGGAGGAAAAGTTAAGAGTAATAATGAACAAAGCAAACAGAGCTGCTGATTTTCCAGAGATTTTTAACTAACTGAGTAAGCAGATGTAGGGTTTTTTTATAGCCATATGCAGTTTGTGATACTTGCACTCTGCACATAAAGTGCTGTGATGTCATAAACAATAATTTAATATTGCTGAAGGATTAAATAGGAGCAATGAAATCCTAAGTAGGGAATCCACTAACCCCCTCCCTCAGGTTTTTAGAGTGATTATTTTAATTGAGGAGGGAGGATAGAAAATGCAAATCCAATACTTCATATTTTCTCCCCTAATACGGAAAACCTTCTTTAGCAGGTTTGAATCTTACTCTTGTGTCAGGGTACAAGGTCACAAGTCTTTATAACAGGTTGGTCAATCAGACTTAAATGGTTACATTTTAATCTGCTAAGCTTATTAGAAAAACAACACTGTCTCGCTGTAGTTAAGTTTGTCACAAGTTTCAGTGTAACCTCTCTTGCAGTCATCTGTGGTGGATGTTACATGAGTTCAGGCTTGAATTTAGCAGAAAAATGGTATTGTTCCAGATTTCAATTATTTAAAAGCTCTGTGTTTCTATTTTTTTAGAAGAACTCAAGAGAATTTAATGAAGTTTTTAGTGTCACAGTCTTTCAGTGTAGGAGACCTGTCCTCTGTTCTCAAGGCAGATGGATTTGGACACAGTAAAGTTCTTTTTTTTCCAGGAGATGTATGCATTTACATTAATTCCCTGGATACTCAGCTTTCCATCAGGGCTTATATGTTAAAACAGAATGTTTTTATGGATATGAAATATCTTGCATGATCTTTATCCAAAGGTCACGAACTGAATAACAAAATTCAGCTGAAAGGCTTTTGTGCTGTGATATAAAAAATACAAGCAACACTAAAACACGCTCTTGGATGCTTTAACGAAATAGTAAATGTTAGTGCTCCAATTAATAGGTTAAAATAATCTTTATTTCAAGACAGCTACAGGGAGAAGAAGATAGTAGTCGTCTTCTGCAGGCACTTGTCAGCCAGATTGCTTTGCCTTCAGCTTTTTCACATTGTTTTTCATGATTCATTTTGCGTGTCATGTAAGCAAGTAGGGGTGTGAAAATGAAGACTTGGGAGTTTCTATTTTGTGTATTGATTTACTTTATTTTGTTTGCCTTAATTGCAGCATTATTTCTTTAAATACTTGCTAACCGTGATACAGCTCCTGTACATGGTGGAGATGAATTATCAAGCAGTGTATCCTGAAGATATTTCCCCTTTTCTGGTAACAGCATATGGAGCTGGATGAGGACGATTCTGTCAGTAGAATAATTCAGTAAGAAGAATTCTGCATCTCTCAGAGGAGGTTTGGGTTCTCAAGAAGCACATATGCTTTTTGTCCAGAAGAGCTGAGAACACGTCTGGTTTCTAGAAGGAAAAGGGAGTATGTGTCTCTTGGTTAGAGGAGGAAAGGGTTCTGAGCATATTTATGGTTCCAGTATATGGGGAAAATACAACAGTACATAAATTGGATTCAAACTTGCAGGAGGAATAAGGCTGGAAGAGCTGGTTTGGTACGAGCAAAATGGTTGCAAGAACACACAACCTCTCCAAGCAAATTTCTTCCTTTGTTTTAACAAAACTTACCACGGCTTTAATGTGTTGCTGAATTCAGTTTGCATTCGTGTAGCTTTGCTTGGTTTTATCTTCATCATTCTTTAATCTTTTTTCTTCTCATTTTCATACTCATTTCTGTATTTTCTGATTCCTAAACAGGTGTATATTCCCATCCCTAGACTTCCTTTTTTCTTGTGCATGTTGTTGAACTGGGTGTCATGCACTAATGTGGATTTTGAATTCTCCAGTTCCTTTTCCAGCATCTGTCCTTTCATTTTCTCTGCTTTTGTTTGGATTGTGAATATCATGTAATAAGGAGGGGGGATATTTACAAGTAATTACAAGCAGGGTATTATGTAGAGCTCTGGGTCAGTGGATCTGGCCTGCTGAATAATGAGATTGGATGGGGAGATCAAAACATTCCTGAGTCACTAAATTGGAATTGCCAGTTGCAACAGAAACGGAGGGAGCGAACCCCTGGGAGGTGCTGGGCTGGCTCAGTGCTGGCAGGGAGGATGCACTGGGGAAGGGAGGATGCGAAGTAGCTGGCATGGGTTTCTCATATACTTTGATTTTTACAAGAAGTAGTTTCCTTGGGAATTTATTTTTGTCTTGTTTGGTTATTTTCAGCTGTAAATCATGCTGCCTGCTCTTAATGAAACTTGGTATTGGCATAGCTGTGAGACTGAAGGAAATATTGCTGCTTGCATCCAGATTAAGACAACGCTTCATTCACTACATGCCTGGTTATTATATATATGTGTGCTATAAAAAATTCATACTTTTCTGCTGATGGAGTTTTGATGAGGCCTGGGCCAGAATCTTGTATTTGAACCCTCTATCCACACATCATTGTATGATATTTACATCATTATATGCCAAATCCTGACCTTAGCAGGTAGCTCATTTTTTCAAAGTACATTTGTCTCCAAAGTACTTTTGGACTTTGCTTTTTTCTTCTGTTCTAGTCATGTTATTTCCATAAATTGAACATAGTTTGACTGTCAGCATACCTTGGCTCTGGGGTTGCTGTCTGAAACAGAATCAGTGGTACAATTTAAGGTGGTCTTCATCTGGGTAGGAACACCGTTAACAGTCTTCAGCTTTCTATAAATGCTTAAAGAATGTTCTTGTTGTGGATTACTTTTTAATGAAGAAAGCTGTAGGCAGAGAACCTGGGAGCTTCTATAGCTTCACAAGATAGGACATTTTTCCTTGGGGAGTTAATCCACCCTCTAGTATTGCACAGGCTCTGAGTGGGAAAGTTTAACTCGCTGCCTGTCATCGTTCGGGAAAAGTCCTTTGCTGGTTCCTATCAAAGGAACTAAACAGATCCGTTAACAATAAGCTGATTATTGAGTTGTTGATTGGTTCATTCATACCCACTTAGGGATGTGTTGCTGGATCAAGAAGCTTCTTACAGATGGCACCAAGCAACTGCGGTGGGCAGCAATGCCAGCAGCTCCCTGGGTGTATTCCCAGCATCTCTGTTTGCCATGCTGGAACTTTCCAGCCCGTGAAAGGCTGATTATTAATTCAATGGGGAATTTATTTCTCAAGCGCATTCAGAGCTTGATCTCTGAAAGCTGTTGAAAGGGTTTATATGACAATTAAGTGATGACTTGCCACGTAAAAGCTGCTCTGAAGTTCCACTCCCGAGGTTTATTGTTCAGTCATCTAACGCATAAGTGACTTTGTGATTGGTAATGTGGGTTAGATGTGTCCTGTAGCTGCTTGATGGGAAAGGTATTTTAATCTGTTGCAGTGATTTTCTCTGATTTTTTCCATAGCACCATGCAGCATTTCCTAGGCTGCTCTTGCCCCTTTGCTCTGTTACTTCCACGTGATGGCTGATCTGGAGCCTTGGCCGCTGAAACACCGAGTGTGTGCTGGGGGGTCACCTCAGGTTCTCTCCCTCCTTGTACACCAAAGCAAGACAGTTTTTTTCCCTTTGGGTGTTCTGCTTCGGGATGAGGGAACGTGAATTGGGTGGCACCGCCGCTTTCTTGATGGAAATTTGTCCTGGCAAGGGGGGCTGGTGTTGCTCCCCAGAGCAGGCTGTGCCCGCTGCTCCGGTGCCAGAGCTTGGGGTCTGCTGTGTCAGCTAAGCTGCTTTACAGTGTCTCTCTAACAGCACGACAGATTACCAAGGCTTGAAAAACGTGCTCCTCGTGTTCTCAGTGCAGATATTCACAAAGGCCTAAGTTGGAAAAGTCCAAAGTCTTAAACCCATAATGGTTATTAGAGTTTCCGTGCAACTGGATAGGTGTGTCTCAGAGCCATATCTTTCCCATGATAACAGGTTGGGGAAAAGAGACTGAAATTATGGATCAGACCACAGAGGCCTTGAATCTATGTTTTTAAATATTTGTCATTTATCTTGACAGTTGATAAATTCTGAAGACGAGTATTTACATTGGGGGGACTTACTGTGGTACAAATGTTTATAAAACACTTGTGTGTTCTTACTGTCCAGTAACGTGATGATAATTTTTCAATGAACCCTCAACTTCAAAATTGGTAAACAACTAATTTGCTTTTGTTTTGTCTTTAGGAGAATCAGTTTTAGACGTGTGTGAAGGTTGTTATTACTTACCTTAGAACACTCGAAATAGACACCAGGTAAGTTCTGGATTTTTTTACTTCTTGTAGCTTCTCATTTAATTGCAAAATATTTCTGAGGAAACAAAGTTCAAATTTTCCGATAAAAATCTCTTACTACCTCAGGAGCCAAGCCTAAAACACCTCATATTTTTTGTGGTAACACAATCTTGTGTATGCTTCTCTTGTCTCCCCTTAAATTTTTTTTTTTCTCCCTTGAAAAATACCAGATTGTGAGGACAACTCTAAGTGACTCTGAAACAGATGGACAGGATGTGGAGGCCAGTGGTGCTTTTTCCTTTCTGTGACAAATCAATATTTACTGAAGTGCTTTCAGGCTCAGTGTTTTTATTTAGACATTTACTAATAAATACTTGTTGAGATAGAATAATTCAGTTTTAGATTAACACCTGTTGTTAATTTTCTGCACCAAAAATCTTTGAACAGCTGGAATCTTAGCTTTAACCAACATTATATTATACCACGTAGCAGAAATGCTTTGTGGAATCCAAATCTTTCCTAAAATACTCGAGTGCTTCCTAAAGTCATATAATAAAGTATCAACTAGACATTATTTTTGTAAGAGCTGGCAAGGCATAATTTCCAAGCTGGACTCTTTAATCATCTTTTAATATGCTCTTAAAACTGTAATTGTAGAGGGCTTGACAGCATTCCTGGTAGTTTGTGTTGGAGTCACGTGCAGGGCTGGGCTGAGCTGGGACAGCAGCAACTTTCCCCTGTCCAGCACTCCCAGCTCTTCTCCGAGTCTGGGTCATTCCTTCTGGTTCTTATTTTCCCTTTTGGGGATTTCTCTATTCTCTGTGTTACTGGTGATATTTTGGAAGACTGCGAGGCTGTTGTGCGCTGGTTTTAACCCAGCTGCTTTGCAAACAGAGTATTCACTGAGGTTAATAACCTCACATTATCCTGTGTCTAATGGGTGCTGTTCACTGTGTCAGGAGGAGGTGGATTTTCTCCTTTACAGTGGGATTTCACTTTCTGGAACAGCTGTTTACAACCAGATTCCCCACACTGTGGATAGACAGTTGTCTGTAATGCTGTGAACAGCACCTGTGTGCAGGTCTGTGCATTGCCACATGCATTCAGGGAGTGATTTTATTATTTTATTTTATTTTTAGGAACTTAAACTGATGAATATACAGACACTGAGAAAATGAGAATTCTGGAGATTGTGCCCCAGTGTCCTGCTGTAGTAATATCTTTAAAGCTAACATTGTTTGGTTTCCTGTGCCCCTTCTGATTTTGAGCAGTGGAGCTGAACAGCCACAACTCCCTCCTGAAGCAGTCTTTCCTCCAGCGAGGGAATTTAAGGGACAGCGGTGCCTGTGTGACTTACACAGGGGGAGATGGGAAAAATGGTATTTGAGGAGTTTCCAGAGGTTTGTTCTTGAATTAATACTCAGTGCTTCAACTCTGGAGGGAGATGAGAAGTAGTGCTGTTAGTCTGCTTCCGGAGGCTAACAACACTGACATTTTGTGGGTATTGTCCACAGAATTAGCCTTCCATCCCTTTATTTCAAGGTAGTTCTTCCTAGATCCAACAGTGGTGGTTCAGTGTTGTCCCAAACTCTGTGTGAGCAGTGTCAATACCTCCACCCTCCATTCTGCCACACAGCTCAGCATGTTTTCTTGGAAAAATTGATCCCCATCACCACCAACTTCTGTGGAAATTCTTTGGAGCATCTTGCAGCAGATCAAATGGAGTTTAATTCCTCCTTCCCTGCTTCTGGCCCCCAGATCTGCTGTCACCCTTTTCAGTGCAGACATTCTTTGGGATGTTCTGTGTGTATTTAATTCCCTCAAGTGGCAGAGAACTATTGATTTTTTTCTTGGCTGTAATAACACTTTGCCATTTTAATGTGTTAAATACAACTTCCAAAAGGGTCAGCAGACGTGGCAGAAACTACGGTATCACCAGTTTCGTGAGACTTGATGGGATTCTTCTGGGAAGATGGAAAGAAAATTAGAGTTTCTAAGGCTGAATTTTCCATGCATGTATTTAGAACATTAGGCTAACTTCCATAAATAACCTGTCAGGTTTAATCTGAGTCTTTTCAGCGAGGTGGTACCAGTTGTACTTACCTGGTGCTGCTGAAAGCAGTTGCCTGTTGGGGTAGATCTGACTAAGGCAGGATATTGTGGCACACAGATGGTTAAACACTGTTAATCCAGGAGATTACCTTTCTCCAGAGCCTTCCCAGAGAAACCTCTTCAGGGCATCCTGCTTGGTTAGAAAAGGGAGCAGATGGCTTGTTGCTGCTGAACACAACAGTTTTTAAAAATACAGGGCAACTTTCAGGATTGTGAATTCAAGCCACGTGTGAAAACAGCAGGATAAATGATACCCAGGGTGAGGAAAACTCGGAACTTAAATAACTTGCACCTTTATTGTCTGTTTCATATTTAAGAGGCCAAAGGTTGCATTCCTAGTAATAATACTCCTCTGTTCCCTTAAGTAAAAAGCTTCCCAGATGAATTACCATCACTGCCTCGTCCTCCACTCTTGTGCCAAGGCCAGTGTGTCCATTTCATACCAGTTTGGAGAAATAAATGCTAACATCCCATTACACCGAGCTGTGGATCCCCAGCACGGTTCAGATGGAAGCAATTAAGGCTGCAGCAGTGTGGAATTGTATCCCTGTGCCTGCAGACTGATAGATACTGCCTGGGTCAAACTGAATTCATTTTTATTAAACAAATTGGCCCTAATTTAACAGCAGAGATTTTGTTAAGCAGAACATGGTGTATGTCTGTGATCTGCAGCATCTGTCACCAAGGGCACGTTGGATTGATGTTACAGGAAGCTTGTTATGCTTAAATAGAGCTGCAGCTTTTAGCAAAAGATGTCCATAATGCCCTGGGAGCTCCTGCTTGAAGCAGTATCTTCCTTGGAAGGGCTAAATCAGCATGTAAAATTCCAATCAGGCTGCTTTTTTTTTCTCCCCTCCTGATTTCTCAGGTCTCTGTCCAAGAGCAGTAGCGACAGACACTCCTTGGCAGGGAGCTGCTGGCACGGACTGATGTGCTGGAGCTTCAGGGAGGTTCCCAGGAGGGTGGGAGGAGGTGATGAGGGTCACAGAGCAGGAGGAGCTGAGCAGGGAGCCTGGGAAACAATGGGAGCAGGCTGGTGTGATTAGGTAGATTACCAGAGACACGTCAGGATCATCAGTCTTTGCCCTCAGCTCCGGGGCAGAGGGGGCTGGGGTGCTGCCTTTGGGAATGGCTGTCCCAGAGGGTTGTGTCTGCTGTGTGCCTGGGTGTGGGGTTTCTTTCCTGAAATATGATTTCCCTTTCCCTGAATCAGATTATGCCCAAATAAGTGAGTTGTTTGTGTTGTGTCTTGCAGCACTCAGTAATTTTCCTCCCATACAGAAAGCTTTCGGTACTGAACAGTGTCCTTGAAAAGAAAAGATTTTCTCTCCCTTCCCACACATTCACCTTCCAGATTTGGGGTGTAGTTTGAATTTTTAGCCAGAGAATTAGAGTTTAGTCTATTTATTATTAATAGTAATAATTTGTAGCTTCCTGCAGGAAGCTTTAAATTAAACTGGGTAGAATTGCCAAAGGCTTCTTGAAGGAGATTCAGTGAGAGTTTGATTTAGCTGGTGTACTCCAGTTAGAACAACGGGACCTGGTGCCCAGTGTTAAATGAACGTAAAGGCAGAGAGGCCAAGTGAGGGAGAGAATCAACAGCAGGGTCTGAGCTGACCAAGGCAGTGGTGATGTGTCTGTCCACATCCTTGTCACTGGGTGCCCCTTGTGTGTGTGTGACAGTTCCCGTGTGTTGCTCGCAGCAGAGCTGTGGTTTTGTGAGCTGTGAGGTCACAGCTCCACCCAGGCAGCACAGAGGGTGAGGGCTGAGGGTGTTGCTTTCAGCCAGCCTTGTGAAAACTGAAGTTATTAACTTTGTTATATAAGACATAGGGTTAAATTAGAAAAGTCTGGTGCTTTAAATATCTTTTTCAAAGGCTGCATAATCTGGTGTAGGCTAATTGTAATGACATAATCCAAAAATAGCCATAGTCTTTTCTTGGATGCTCATCCTGGCTGCGGTTCTGCAGCTAAAGAACAGCAAAGCTGATCTCCACAGGATGGGAGAGGACAGAACCAGATCTGGACCTGGCATGGCAAAGGGGACACCTCTGGGGTCTGTCACATTTGGATGTGGAGCAGGAGGTTAATCCATGTTCAAGTGGCATGATTTTAACTAGATTGCATGTTAAATGTTGGATCCACAACTTTAAATTGTGAGAGAGGGGATCTCCTCTCTGGGCGGACATTCCCTCTTTCCTTGTGGAATGCACAGGCTTGGTCACATGGATTTGAGTAAGGATTCTGTTTGACCTGGTGTTGGTGATAAGATGGGGGACTGGGGTTTGGGAGTTGTGGGGAAATTTTTTTTTTTTTTAATGTAATTTCTGAAATAGAAAATACAAATTAAGTCAGCTACCCCAATGCCAGTGTGGTGCAAAAAGGCAGCCTCAAATTAACAGCAACTTCTCTGTTGTCGTGTTGTTTTTATGGGTATTATCACAAATAAATTACCTTAATATTAAGATGAAGTGACTTTATAGATGTGTTATGCAGTACATAGCTATAGCTGTATCTTAGCTGTTGATTTGGGGTTTTTGGAAAGAAATCTTGAATATGTGCAGTGGGGATTCAGGGTGGCTGGTGTTGTGCCAACAATGTAATAGTTGTTTTCACTGATAATTCACTGAATTTTATAACTTTTTATCTTCCACATGTGTAAAGACCCTTTTCACAGCACGTTTTATAAAAGCTGAATCTTGATGTGCAAACACTGTTTTAAAGGACGATTTGCATAAGGAGGTCTGTTTTCTCCTTTGCTTAAGCATTTCTTAATTTTCATTTTTTGGCAGGGGCCAGTTCTCTCCTCAGGTTAGCTCAAGATGGCAGACCAGAGGCAACGCTCGCTCTCTACCTCTGGGGAGTCGTTGTACCACGTGCTGGGGCTGGACAAAAATGCCACTTCAGATGATATCAAAAAGTCTTACAGGTAAAACTTCGAGTTTTATGCCTCTCCCAGTAGCACAAATGGCTTTAATTCAGTGTCCAGCAAATGGTCTATTTATGTAGGAGCCTGAGCTGGTTTATTTAGATCTTTTGCAAGAAAAATATGTGGGAAAGCAGGTGAAAACATGGTTGCTTCTTTCAAAACGGGGTGTGCAAACATGCCTAGGCTTTAAATTTTTCCATCTTGTATTTAGTAAGTTGAATTCTCAAATGCACAGTGTCGTTCTGAAAGGTCCTTGCCTAAATTTGGGCAGAGTTTTAAGACTGTGATCAGAGTTAAACTCTTCCTATTACGTAGCCTAAGACAGACGTCTTAGGGGGACCACAGATGTGCAGAACTGCCCTGCTGTCCATCATTTCCACTTCTGGCACCGGGAGATAGAGATTAAAGATACAAATAAGGATGAAAACAGTATCAATGATTACTTTTTTCTAGAATTCTATTCAAAGTTTCTTATTCTTTGTGGAGTTATTAGTTTAAAAGATGATTTTTTTTCTGTATCTCTTTCCTCAGGAGTTGAACACATGAAATGGCTTCATACTAACCAAATAAAAACTACAAAAAAAGAGTCCTGTAACATCTTCCTTTCCACATTCCCCATACATCTGCTGAAATGCAGTTGCTGCTGTGACCAGTGGCAATGTGTTTGGATTACACTAGGGGTCAGCATCACCTTTCCTTGAGGATACTCGTTGCCAAAATCATTTTCCTTTAGTCTTTAACTTTCGGTAAAACTTTTCCCCTTGCAAAGTTACATTTTTAATACTGATGGCAACTACTGATTGTGAAGTCTAGGAATAAACCAGGTCCATAGATTCTCCGAAATTAGCTTTATCTTCCTAAAAGCTGGAAGTGGAAGCTTGAATCATTTATCTTCAAGCAACTGGAAAATAATTTTACCTTCCTGGGGGAAAGACTGTGAGTTTTTCCTTTGGAGGAACAACTCCACGAGATCCTGGAGTGAAATGTAGCTGCTTGACACTTACCTGAACCTTCAGCTCATCTTGTTTCCTCTGCTGCTCCTTTATCACGTTCAGTCTGAACATCCTTTGCTGGCCTAGGGGCTGTGGGGTTTGTGTATGTGTAGGAAACGGGAAATAAAAATATTTAATTATTGCAGCCTGACTAAGCCCTTTCCAGGTTTATAACACTTTTTGTGATTACTTCAGCCCTCGCTGAGGGTGGGGCACAAGTGGCAGCTGTGGCCACGGATTTACTGGAGCAGCATCAGGCACGGTGAAGTGTCCCAAGGGCCCGCTCAGGCTGGTATCTCAGTGAGGTACTTGCAGGCCCAGCCAAGTGCTTGCACACATCTTTGTTTTATGTTTGTCTAAACATTTCCCCACTGCAAAGCTGATGTGTAATTGTCTGCAGACTCCTCCTGTCTTTCTCATACACGTGACTTTGTGGTCATTTTCTGTAGGAGGACAAGTTCCTTTTGTGGTGGAGGAGAACTGCCAGCATACGGCTCCGTGTCATTTTTCTGCTTGGGAGCATGTACTGTCTGTTCATAAGGAGGTGTTTAGCCAGTTGTTTCTACTGATGTCTGTAAATAGCCTGGGCCATATGAGAACTAGCACATTTATCAATGCTTAATCTGATTTTTTTGTTAGTTGTAAGAGATCTGGCCTGATTAGGGGAGGTACGTTGTGATTTCCTGATATCTCGAAACTCAGAAGCGTTTTCTATTCTAGTAAAGCTTGAACTGTAAAGTACTTTGTTCCTGCACAGGAATTGGTGAATTAACCACAAGTGATCGTCTGTTCTATTTTTGTGTTCAGATATTGCAGAAGCAGCAGTTCAGACACTCTTCAAGCAGCTGTGGCAACTTGCTTTTATTTACTCTTTGGTGCTATACCTTAGACTTGTGGTGTGTCTTTGCTGTAGCAGGAGCAAAACTTACTGGTGGAAATTGCTGGAGCTGAGGATAAAAAAACCCAAACCTATTTTTATTCAATGTGTATTATTTTTTTCCATTGGATTTCTCAGGGTCAAATCCAACAGTCTGAAGTCAGTCCTGTGAACTAAGCTAGACACTGCTGTAGCCTTTTATTATCATCTAAGAAGGAATCATCAGGGAAGTTGAATCACAGATGAAGGAAAACAGTTGGAACTTGAAAGTCTCCCTTGAGTGGCAGGCTACGGAATTAGAAAAAAAAAAAAAAAAAGAAAGCAAAAAACAGGAACCCAAACCCCAGTTTTAATTCTCTTTTTTCTTTCTGCAGGAAACTGGCATTGAAATATCATCCTGATAAAAACCCTGATAATCCAGAGGCCGCAGAAAAATTTAAAGAGATCAATAATGCCCACGCAATATTGACCGACGCCACAAAGCGGAACATTTACGATAAGTATGGGTCTCTGGGGCTCTATGTAGCAGAGCAGTTTGGTGAAGAAAATGTGAACACATACTTCGTGCTGTCCAGCTGGTGGGCAAAGGTAAATAAAAGGGCACAGAAGTTATTCTGGATTGGTATTGGAAACTCTTAGAGAGCTCCATTTGCTAACTGTGTTTGGTTTTACCTTTGGAAATTGCTGAATTTCTGACACTGAGTTAATCAACCTTCTCTTGCTGTGTTGTGATCTTGAGTTCAGAAGCATTTTCCTAGGAACTTCCAGTGATACAGGTCTAATAAACAAGACCTGGGTTACTAAGTGAAGCTTGGACTCTTGTTGTGAATTTGGAAGAGATGAGGATTTGGGGGGTATTCTCTGGTAATATCTGGTAAATTTTGCAAAATGAGTCCTGATTGTGGACTTGGGCTCACACAGGAGAAGATCTTACATTTCATTGCACAGGTCCATTTTTCTACCCTTTGCCAGCATTGCCTCCATCTCTTGATTCCCTTGAAGAAGACAATAATTATATCACCCTGCTGGTTTGCTATCTGTAAAATTATTTTTTTCAACCAATTTCACAGTGACCTATAGGAAGACTTTAATTTAGCCCACTGTCACTGTGATAAGCACCTGGCAGACCTGGCTTGCTTGGAGCTGCCTTGCTCACATACTGGGAGCATCAGTCCTCAGCCATGCCCACAGCCTTGGGCTGCTCCAAGTCCCTGCCATAGGTACATCATGACCTGTGCATCAGCTGGTACAGCTCTTTTCCAGGGTTATTCATGCAAGTTACAGCCTGTCCTGAACTGTTGTACCCCTGGATTTTAGTACAGATGCACTTATTAGACCTGTACCTTCTTCCAGATGCAGCAAAATAGTCCACTTAACTTAAATTGTAGGAATTATTCAAGCAAACCAGGCTGGCAGTATTCAGCTCAGTGTAAAATGTGGGAATCATAGCCACTTTTGCTCATAATTTACAGTATTTCTCCGTGATGAAGTACAAAGCTGTAGCTACTGAGTTCTGTCTCTGCACTGCTGTGGTTTTGCGCTCTGATTCTGTATCCAAGTCTCACAAACTCTGGGGTCATGGCACAGGAGACACAGGTTATGACTATTTCTGTGTTTTCTGTCCTCTGCAGGCCTTGTTTGTGTTCTGTGGGCTCATCACAGGCTGCTACTGCTGCTGCTGTCTGTGCTGCTGCTGTAATTGTTGCTGTGGGAAATGTAAACCGAAACCTCCCGAAGGCGAAGAGCAGGAATTCTATGTCTCTCCAGAGGACTTGGAGGCACAGTTGCAGTCAGATGAAAGGGGTAGGTAAAAACGCAGCGAGCTCTCTAGGATGAACATCAGTCCCTGCTGGAGTGCTCAGTGAGCTGGTTGAGGAGAAACCAGGTCCTGGGGTGTGGATGATGAGCAGGGAATGTTTGTGCCACAAGAGTTACGTGGGTGATGCTGAGGTAGAGTTGCTAAAAACTCCCAGAGGGTCTTCACTGAACCTGGTGGGATCAGCTTCAGAGCAGTCAGTGGCCATCATTAGGTTCCTTCCACATCCTGGGGTAACACGGAGCAGCCATGTGGGATATCAGAAAGGGGCTCTGGTACCCAAAGGTTGGGGGTGTCAAGGCAGGGTTAACTGTGTCAGGTGTAGAGGAACTGACACTGCTGTCCTTGGAGCTCTAATACTGCTTGTGAAGCTGTTTCTGTAGGATTAAACCACTCATTTGAATAAATATTGTAGAGCCTTGTGTATGCTGTGATGACATTTTTAATGGGCACTGCTGAAGGGTAGGTGAGGATCAGCTGCTTTTACAGGAAGAAGGAAATACAATAAACATTCCACACGTAGAGTTGAGGTGAATGCTGTTGTGTGCACACTGAAAATCAGGGAATTGATATCATGTTCTTAGAGAAGTGTAAAATGGTGTTATCAGAGGGCTGTAGGGAGACGTGACTTGTGCTTACCAAAACCTGCAGTGCTGTGTTTGTTCCTTGGTGTGCTAAGCCTTTTGTCTTCGCTTTTCAGAGGCCTCAGACGCACCTATTGTGATACAGCCAGCATCAGCCACAGAGACAACCCAGCTCACAGCTGACTCTCACCCCAGCTACCACACTGATGGATTTAATTAAGTTAAGGAAACACTGTCATTAGAATGGATTAAAAAAAAAAAAAACATGGCCAACTCAACACTAGAATCATGAACATTAGAAGTAGAGAATGGGGAGGGGGAATAATTCTGCCACAGTAAGAAGGCAGCTTTCCAACCTGCCGAAAATATTTTGTAATCCCTTCAGCCTTTTGTCACCTTTCAGTGTCATATCTCGATGATACGTGAAGTGCTGTAGCATGCAGTATTTAAAGCAGTTTAGCTACGGTCTTATTTGTTTCCTTTATTTTATTTTTTCTCCTCTTTTGGTTGTTTTTTTTTATAGCATGTATGGAGTTATGTTAAATGTCTGTGGTGTAACGTATTGAGTTGTCACAATATCAGTGCGATGGAGACATTCTGCATTTTAAGCAGCAGTACTGGCCTAAAAAATGAGATTTTAAAAGTGTCACAGAAGCCACTGTTCTTCTGTACAGCTGAGCTGTCGAAGACCTTTAGAAGTTGAGGATTTTCATTTGAGTGCAACAAACCAATTCTTTCATTCCTCCTTCTAGTCCTGCGTTATTATCTAAGCAAGTTTACAAAGCCAAGAACCAAAAAATGCCAGTCTTGCAGAGCTGGAGTCCTCTCTAATGCTGGTTTTCAGCTTAAATAAATCTACCTTGAAAAATAAAAAGGGAGAGTTGCCAATCTTTGAACGGTAAATTGAACAGCTTGTTGTGTATGAGGCGATCTCCAGTGACAATGGAACCAAAACCAACTGGGAATGGGCTCCTGTGGTGGTGGCAGTGGGATTTTAACTCCAAGCACAATTCTGGTTTGATTTGAGTTCAGTTGTTTTCCTGTAATGCTAAAGACCAAATAGTGCAGCTTTGTTTCTGAATGCATGAGAATCTTAAAGTGAAACTGGTTAACTGGCTCTCACTGAGCAAATGAGTAAAATGCAGACAGTAGGCAACAGCAGAAATGTTAAAAAAAAAAGTTTTTAAAAAATTCGTTCTAATAATTTGAGATTTTAATAGGGAAACGGGGTATTACATGTCTTTTTTTAAAGCTTTTATAATACACTAACCCTTTAATTTTCTCATGAACATCTTTGTGGAGTACTTAAATGGATTTTTATGAACAAACCACCTTTCTTTGTGTTTATATTGTATAATTTGCACATTGTCTTGCATTTAGATTTGTTTACATCAGCGTTTCTCTTTTCCTCGGAACAACTATGTGGAAACCACTGAAAGGCTTCCTGTACTATTTTGAAACCAAATCAAGTCCAAATTCTGTTCTAGAAACTGTGGTTTATTGAGGTTTAACTGTTAAAAAGGCATTTTAGGCAGCTGCTGAATTGCTGGTGTATTTTGGTGTCCATAGTCCCACTTTAGGTGGCACAGAGTCAGGATCTAGAACAGCTCCAGAGAACCCACACTTGGCACTTTCAGCGGGTAATTACAGCCTCGTTAATTTTGATCGTTACGGTTTTATATCACAATGCCTCTACTGTCCCTTGTACCCCCATCTCCCTGGTTTGTTTTTCCCCTCTTTCTGTGGAGGGGCTGTTGGTACCTTCCCCCCCGTGTCTGCTGCTCCTTCAGCAGCTCCAGGTGGTGCTTTGGAGCAGGGTAAAGATCCCTTGGTCTGCACAAAAACCACCAGGAAAGGGCCCAGACCCAGCAAACCATTCGGAATATATTTTCCTGCTGTCTTTGCATGAGCAGCAAGGATGGAGTACGTGAAATCTGCCATGAAACCCTGTCCAACGTGCTGGGGAGGAGAACACGTTCTCCCCACGGTCTCAGTGCTCAGTGAGGAGTGTTTGCACACCCAGACTTTGCTGTGGCTGTTGGTACAAGCACATATTTGCCTGCATGGAAGCTTGCTGCAGATCAGCATGATTTTAGTACCACATCCGGCCCCGAAAATTCCCCAAAAAACCTGTTACTTTTAATTAATGGCTCAATTTCAGCAGCACACTTCCTTAAGTCTTTTCTTCTTTGCCCGTAGTCCTTACAGACCTGAAATGTGGTGGTTTACTGCAGGATACTTCTAACTTTTCCTGACTTGGATGGCCTTGAGGACATTTGTGTATGATTTGGCTTGAGGTCCTTATTTAGTTAGTGTCTTTCTTTGACCCCTTGGAACAAAAAATCATTTTTAGACTTAAAGCCAATATCACTTTGTCTGTCCCTGTCGATTTTGCCTGAAGCCTGTTCTTGGTGTAGAATTGCAGTCTGGATTATGCTGGGACATGTGCAGGCTTTGTCCGCTCCACATTCACTGGCTAATATTGCCTGTATCTGTGCAAATTGTGTTCTTGGTTAAAAAAAAGGTATTGAGGTTTTCTGGCTTTGTAAATGAGCGTGGCTGATTGGAACGAGTCAGTGAATGAGGAAGGGGCTGTTCCCTGGGAGCTCTTCTGTTCCCTGTCCCCACATTCATCTCAGTGGATAACACAGAGATGGTTTTTGGGTGTTGCTCTGCTGCAGAGCAGCTTTGCCCCCAGTGCTGGGGGCTGGTTGTCCCTGTTAATTTGGAATAATACTCTCATTTCTTAACCTCTCTGGGCAGTTTCTACAGAAGCAGAGAGGCTGGTGGGAAGAAGTGGCTCCAGGGAGGTGTGAGACACACCAGGAGTCGCTCTGCGGGCTCCTGACAAGGGAACTGAAGTGTGGGCAGCACGTGAGGACCAGAGACAGAACAGTTACCTGTGGGGAAAGATGACATCCAGGATAAGTTTGCAGTTTTAGTTCTTTGCTTAGCAAGGGATGAGTTTGGAGAGAGACTGCTTTCCTGTCGGTTCTGTCTGTGGGAGGTGTGTGAACAGGAGATTAGTCTGTTACGTGCCAGAGTGATGTTAGATGCTCCAAGGGAAACCGTTCCGAAATCTCAGTTACAGGGAATGATGGGAAAGCATAATTCTAGATGAATATTCATGTTTTTTGAAGCTGTTTCAAGTTTGCCCGTGTTACTGTCTAATCTTGAGTATAGAATTGAGAAGTTCTTCCTGAACTATATAAGGAAGTGATTTAAACATTCCTTCTTTAAAGCCAAAACCGTGTCACTGGCACATAAGTACATTAATGCCCACTTTTCCCCTCCTGGAGGGAAGGTACAAGAGTGCCCCGGGCTCTAACAAGAGTTGCACTTCATAATGGCCAAGTAGAATCCTAGTAAATGCAAAGTTCTATTGGGAATTATGGCTTAAAATCTGGCGGAGAAGCTCAGACAGGAGTTCTGAGCTTGGGCGAGGGGAGCTGCAGTGTCCCAGCGCTGCTGCCCGACCTGGCTAAGTGCAGAATGTTTCCCTCCAAAATCAAACCTGAGCACTGTCCATCTCTGTCCAGCGTGTTGCCAGAATTAAAACTTGAGCTTGGATTTTATTTATTTATTTGTTTCTTTAAAGTTGTATCATTTGTACAAGTTGCCTGAGTCCTCCATTCCAGTTGTTCGGCCACCTCCATCCAGCTCCTCCAGCCTCTCCAGCACCGATTTCCTTAGCACTTGTAGCTCTGTTGGGGTGAATCCCATCTGGGGAGTTGGTGTTCAGGATACTGATTTATCCCTGTGTCTCATGGAGAGCCATTCCTAGCTTAGGTGAGGAGGGAAAGCCGCTGCCGAGAGCGCTCCGGTGCCGGCTGTCCCTCCTGGTGAGTGGAGCTGCTGGAAAAGGAGGTGCTGGATCTGTCCTGCCCATCCTTCCTGGGGATGGGAACATCCTAAACGCACTGTACTGAAGGGGCATTGCACCCCTTAAATGCCAGTCTCATTTTGTTAGTGATTTTCATAGGAAATTCTTAAATATTTATCTGTATATAAATTTATGTAAGATCTCGGTGGCGTCCCATAGGGTGTCAGTTTTTGCTGGTCCCATGCAGTGACGTTTTAGAGCCATGTTCCCTTTTTAGTCTTCTTTTTGGATTTGTAATATTTTTAAACTGCTTTAGATATTAGCACTCCTAGTGTTCTTAAAGTGGGATGCTCTTGGAGGTTTGGAGGGGCACAACTGAGGAGGAGGGCTTGGGCATGGCACAGAAACACCCAGTCCTGCAGCAGGGCTGCGGTCGGGGGAGTGCATCTCTCCAAACCCTTCCTGTCAGCCTGTAAACACCTCACACAGGTGTAACCAGGGCAGGAGCCTGACAGAAAAACTATTCCTGTCCCATCTGTGAGGCAGTTTTGTGGTGTGGGGGGACACCGGTGCACTCTGGGGGGCTGTTCCAGGGCGTTTGTACCACACACGCTCCTTGAGAGAGGCTCCTGCTTCTCTCAACTGCTTCGTGCCCTTCCTCTGGTGCCCTCAGATCTTTTTGCCAGTCCTGGATGATTTAGGACATTTATGCTGCAGGTTTTTTGTACCCAGTGCACCTGTATCTTGGCATCACGTTTAACAGGTCACTCTGGCAGGGTGGTCAGGGCAGTTTGCAGCCCCCGCCTCATGTCGGGAATTCCGAATGGTGTTTAAATGCATTAATCTTGGAGCACTGAACCGTAACCCCCCAGTTATAGTTTATAGTGTCAGGTCAATATAAACTTCACATGCTTCAGCATCTGGTGCTGCTTCTCTGTATTCTAGTGGAGATCATCTAGTTTGTAGTGTCTCATTGCACCAACAGCTGCTTAAAATCTCTCAAAAGAATCGTAGCCAGTAGCTCACCAGGTGGCAGGAAATTTGTCGGTGTTCAGCTCCCGCAAGATCCACGGTCCCCTCTACGAGCTGCCTTTGGAGGCTTACTGGGACTGTCTGGGACTCAGCAAGACTGCAATTCCTGTGTTCTTCCAAGAAGACACTTCCTTTACGAGGAGAAGCCGCGGGAGGGAAGCTGGCTGTCTGATGTTTGCACAAGCCAAATGCCAGAAATCTGGAAGACGAACTTTCATTATGCCAATGTTACATGCACAGTTCATTTTGGTGTTAAAAGGATAGATGCTGAGAATTTCTGGTGGTTATATATATATATGTATGTATATGTATAGAGGAAGCTCTTATATAAACTGGCTGTTCATTCCCGAGTGCCGTTGTCTTCTCTGCTCCCTCTCCCAGCCCTGTGGGTGTTCTCTTGCAGTCTGTGAGCAGTTGTTTGTCAAACCATTCCAAAAATTTAACAATCTACTTGAATTCCATGAGCTGCCCCTTGTCCCAGCTCTTCTGGCTGGAACTGGGCTCTGCCTGCTCCAGCTTTCCTTAGGAGGAGAGAAAGGAGACCTGGCAGAGGGCACAGGGGCAGCTCTGGAGTGACTGGAACTTGTGCAGCTGGCACGTGGGGTGTTTAGGTGTGGTCAATGTGCTCATCACTGAGGCTGTGATAGAACACATGGATTTGGGTTTTTTCCCTAGCACACTGGACTCCCCGTAGCAGGGCTGGGTGAGCTCACACAGCGAGGTCCACCCCGTGCTGAGGGCGTGGGCTGCGGCATCACGTGTGTGTATGTATGTATATATGCACATATGTATATATTTATACAACAGGTGTGCACCTTGGGTTTTTCTTTGGTGGTGAAAACGTGAGATTTGGCTCCAAGTAGTGCTCTGAACTCAGCCAGACAGGGGGAAGGTGTGAGTTTTGTGTGGCCACAATTGCGCTTCTTTGCTCTCAGCTGCCGGAAAACCCAAACCCGACCTGTGGGGTTTAGGGACTGGTGAGGACGCGGTGAAGGAGCCTGTTGTATAAATAAATGGGTCCTAGGAGTGGGAGAAGCACCTCCTGCTCCCCTCACCCTGCTCGGGGAGTTCCCACATGAGCAGCGTGGAGTTGTTTGCACGGCCAGGCGCCATCTCTCCTCTTGCAGCTTGGTTCCATAAGGACTTGGAGTTACTGAAATTCCTACACCTGAAGCTGGCAGTGATCCATATGAAGGCACAGTGGTTGTGGCTGATGCACATGTGAGTCCCACCATGTCCCCTCTAGCCACGCTGGATAGAGTCGCCACCACCCTCCTCCTCCTCAGGCCGTTCCTGCCAGGGCTGTTCCCGACACGCAGACACCAGGGGTTCCTGCTTCACGGCAGAAATTCGGGAATATTGGGGAGAGTTTTACTGCTGACACCGCTGAAGTTCTGTTTGTGACCATCACGGTTGATGAACTCCAAGTTTGCCAATTCCAAACGCGCTGTTTCCTTGCTGGATGCTGAGCCGATCGCTGTCATTTCTTCCTCCCTCTCATCCCACCGTTGCCCGCCTTGCTGGGGCGGGGTGTGGATGGGTCGGTTGGTGTCACTGCTGACATCCCAGGCGGTTTANGTTCTGTTTGTGACCATCACGGTTGATGAACTCCAAGTTTGCCAATTCCAAACGCGCTGTTTCCTTGCTGGATGCTGAGCCGATCGCTGTCATTTCTTCCTCCCTCTCATCCCACCGTTGCCCGCCTTGCTGGGGCGGGGTGTGGATGGGTCGGTTGGTGTCACTGCTGACATCCCAGGCGGTTTATGTTCATTTTGCATGTGAGCAAGGCCCTGAACTGTGTAATTTCTCATGGGGTTTGGTTTCCTCGTCCCTTTATGGAGCTAGAGGGAGCTGAGGACGCCAGGAGAGACGCACCTGCATTTGCACTGCACTTCAACTCGGGCAAGGGTCGGGGATAGGGGGAGCCCATCTTTAAAAAAGATAAAAATAGTAAAAAAAAAAAACAAACCAAACCCACCACAATCGAAGTATAAATGCATCTGAGAAGCAATTATAATATAGACATATATCTATTTTGTTATGTTACTAAAGGACCATACTTTGAGTTGTCTGTAAGTAGACGTGGCTGTCTGAACTTCGTGGATTGTAACACTCGATACTACTGAGCTCCTGTACATACCCGCAGTGACGGCAGAAGGAATTATTTTCTGTTTTAGCATGGTAATTTGTGTCTTGTATGTCCAAATATAAACTAAAATAAAGATTGCTAAGTTATCGGAAACCACTGTTGTAAAATAAATGTTTTCAATGCAGAAATGCCCATCAGATTTTTCTTTCTTTATTTGCACGCTGGAACTCAGCACAAGAGGGAGGGGCTGTGGGACAGGGTGGGGCTGGCTGGGAAGTGGGAGGTGGGAGAGGTCACCCATCCCTGGGATGGGCACTGGGTGCAGGGTCCCTGGGGCGGGAACTGTAGTCACTCCCCTGTGCTTGTCCTGCACCCACTGGGTGCAAAACCCACTGGGACTTGTTTTGAGCTGTAAAGGCCAAAGATCTTCATGTGATGCTGGACCCTGGCAGGTATTTGGGGTGTAAATGCAGGTTAGAGTTGTCGAGGGGGTGGGAACTGTGTGCAGGGCTGAGGGAGGGAACAGGGGCTGTCTCTGTCTCTGCAGTAAAAATACCCTTTTCTGGAGAATCTGAGGTTATTGACACCGGGTTTGCTCCTGGTGTTGCTGGTGGAGAGACTGAAGAAGAGTGGAAGATGTGCTGAAGGTGCTACAAGACTGATCCAAGCCAAAGTGGGGACCAAGGCAGCACAAATCTGTCCTGCCCCCAGGCCCGTGGTGACTGTGGGGCTGTCCCTGCTGCAGGTGCCACCAGCGGCTGTTCTGACCCGCACGGCTTCCCTGGGATTGTTCATCTTAGAAAGGTGAGTTCCTCATTTGGTGGAGGTGAGCACGAAAATGTATTTCAGCTTGGGTTTGTCAGGTCGGACAAGGCTTTGACGGAGGTGTCCCTGCCCATGGCCCATGTTGCCCTGGCAACACCAAAAGCTGCTGGGGCAGAGCAGCCCCTCGGGAGAGGCCGGGGTGGGGTGCTGGGTCAGGCTAGATTGGGTTCACGAAGCCAAGACTAAGCTGCTCAACTTGGGCACATGCTCCTCACCACTTCTGTGCGCTCCCGTCTTGGCACAGTCTGATATTTACCATGATTTCTGTCCCAACCCCACAAATCTCTGCTCCCTCACTGTCCCCTCTCCTATGTCCCCAGGGTGTCAGAGGTCCTGTCCGACCCCGTGCCCACCCCAGTCAATCACCCAGGGTCGAGATGGCCGAGCTGGACTGGGGTAGGGATGTTGACCACTTCCCTGGTTTGCAGAGTACAGGGCCCTGGGACAATATTCCTCCTTCTGCCACGACTGTCAGTGCCTGGGAGCCTTTCAAAACCCCATTCAGCCCCATCAAGCCCAGCAGTGGACTGTGCACAGCTTGGGGTGGGTGGGAATGTCTGCTCTGAGCACAGGGCTGTGATTGCAGGAGGGGGATTGAGGTGCCCCAGAGCGGACACAACTGGGGGAGGGAGAGGGCTGCAGTGCTCTTGCTGCCAATGCTTTACACGGATACTCATCTTCCTCCAAGAACTGCCAGGCTCAGGTGTCACTAAACCTTGCCCCAAATCCCCAGCTGTGACACAAAAACGTGCAGACTTACTGCAAGGTTGGGAAGCAGCAGCTTTCAGAACCATTCACAGGGATACTGGAGATGCCCTGGTTGGGTCTCAGGGTGCAGCTTCCAGCCAGGGAGACATTACTTGCATCACTCAGAGCTCTTTATGCAGATGTTTTTCCCCCAAGGAAGCATCTGGGATTCCTCCGGTGGTTTTGGGGCTACCTGGTTTGGGTCCACAGGTTTATGGCAATGGGGAAGCATAAGAGCACAGCAGCAGCGCAGGTACGAGTGTGACTTTAATGCACAAGAGTGACACGCGGGATGCAGTGACAGGAACACTGCCAGGCAAGCTGGGGACTCCCTGGGCACGGCTGCAGCCCTCGGCATCCCCCCCCGTTCTCCGCTCTGCCGTGGTGTCTTGTTACGGGGTCGGTCTCCTTCATTACCCCACCTCCAACGACCCTCCCTCATTTTCCTATACTCTGCAGCAAGAGTTTATTGCTGAGCGCCTTCTGGGCCAGTCTCTCCTCCCGGGACATTTCCAGGAATTCGCGCAGGAGGTGGAAGGTGAGATCCAACGAGTTGGGTTTTCCGTCTCTCCTCTTGCCGGTTTGCAGCGCCCGCCGGGCTCGGGGGGCCGGGGTGGGCTCTGCCCCATGGAACTGGCACAGTCTTTGGGGCATGGGATCGGTGGCAGGGACCGGGGGTCGCAGGGCTCCCATCCAGGGCTCCCAGCTGAGTTGGGGAGCCAGGGTCAGCCTGCGGGACGGACCCCGGGGCCACTGCAGAGGGGAGCAGGTCTCCGAGGGCAGGAAGAGCAGGACGAGGACGGAGGCAGCTGAAATCATCCTGACCCGCATCGCAGCCACTCCGGGGCCAGAAGCCTGCAAGTGCAGCCCCCCCCACCCCGCACCCCCACAT
>VYZQ01068144.1:10374-21624 GCA_013400655.1 Mystacornis crossleyi
GTGTAAATTAGTGTAAGTTATACAAATCAAATGAGATCATTAAAATCACACTATTTAAAATATTTTCAGATTGTAGTGAAGGAATATAGCTGTAAGTACTGTCTTAATGTGTCATCATGTGAGTCCCGACAGCACATGCCTATTTTATGTCTTTTATTGTCAGGAAATAAAGGTTAAGCATCTGTTTTGTGGTGCTCAAGGCAAAAAAACCTGATGCAGCACAAAACCTGCATAAATGATTATAATTGCAGATAAAAGGTTGTTTCATGTTTCTGGCCAAGAGTTGTCCAGTAGATGAGATCACAGTTACAAATGCTAAGCTCAGACTTGACTGTGGACTTCGATTTGTTGATTCAAGTCCGTACAAGACATGGATAGTGTTTTCTGTTTGCAGATCCCTTGGAGGAGATAGCAGAAACTTCTCCACAAACTGCTGCAAACTCAGCTGCGGAGCTTCTCAAACAGGGTGCAGGTCTGTTACACTTTCAATCTTGTATTTGACTGTTACCAAAGTTTGAATCTTACAGGTTGGGAGAAGCTGAAGCTTAGACTGGATTGAAGGATATGTAAAGGTAGCAGTTAAATTTAAGAGTGCTGGGTAGAAGTATAAAGGGCACTGTGAGGATATGTACCAGGTTCTTTCTGTTTTCTGCAACCAGCTCCTAAGTTCTACAGCCCTGTATCTGGTTTCCAGTCTTTTGTCTTGTGAGAATATGAGGTATACATAGGTTTCTTAAAGCACGGCAATTTTTAAGCAGGACGTTGCTTTCATAACTGATAAACTTTGAGAGGATATTTTCAGCCTGTGGTTGCAGAGGTTCAAGAACTATGTGTAAGTTCTGCAAAAGCCAACTAAGGAAGGCGTTCGGTTAGGGTTAAGTTCTCGTCATAGGGGTTAACAATACCACTGCAAAATGCTTACTGTTGCATCACTCCGAAAAATATACTAAAGAACGGTTCCCTGTACTTCACTTGGTGCTGCATGTTACTAGGAAATGTCATGTGTCTTTTCCACTGGACTTTTTATGGATTCTCATGCATAACGCAGCACCCATTCTGGCAAGTTGACTTGTGTGACCACGAGCTTATTTGATGTGACAGAAGAACCATGACCAGAGTACCTCCAAATGATGTAATGCTATGCATTGTTACCACCTGTATGGCTCTCAAATGTGGGGTGTTTGCAACAGCTGTGTAAAGGTGTGCTCTGCTTCTTATCTGCTTTGTTAGTGTGCAGCTGATCCAGAGAGCTAGTTAAACAGCCTCTCTGAAAAAGTGTGATGGCATCCTAACTCGCCATATTGGACAATGCTCTGAGTACTCCTGCATAATCTTAAGGTTGTCCTTAGTAGAAATGCAGCCAGTGTGTTACTCTGCTGTACAGCGGGCATGTCTAGGGGATCCTGCCCACGCCCTCCCATGGTCCTTGGTTTTCAGGTTGCTATGAATTCTCCCCAGAAGCCACCCAGTTAGTACACTACATTTGCCACTTTCTTTTGAATTTAGCCTACCGCTAGGATCCACAAGTGAGTGTTGTGGCGAAACATGCCTTTCTAAGAATGCTGCCTCATTGCCCTCGTGCATTTTAGAGCACTTCTGAAGGGGCAGTTGTCAAGCTGGCCAGCTCTGGAGAGAGTGTTGCTCTTTGCTTGTGCAGCAATCTTGCTTCGGTTTTAAAATGCGAAGCACCACTTTGAGTGGTGTAATTGAGCAGGCACGTATGGCTGAGGCAACGGCAAACCTTAGTGAGGCTGTGCTGTGAGTGAGCACGTGTTGGCTCACTGACTGATGTTTATTGCGACCAACAGAGAAAAAAACGAGGATAAATTTTTGGAGAACTTTACTTCTACAAAAGCCATCAAAAGGGGCATATATTATTTTTCAAGAAATGTTGGCTTCTCCTTGCTCAGACAATGCTTTTCAAAGAAAACAAAGTAATTCTTTCTTCAGCTGAGGCAGTAGTCAGATAACTCTCTATGAAAGCTGTCATATCATGGATCATTAGGGTACTTAGTACTTTTGTTTTTAACCTGTTTTGTTGTTTTCGTTGTTTTTAAACAAGGATTTGGAACCCAAATATATAAATTAGTTGTGAGAGGTTCTCAGAGGTTTTTGGTTTTTTTTGCCTTGATATATCAGGGGTCCCTTTCCAGTCACAGAAGCATTCAAGTTGTGGAGTTCAACACTGAAGTGCAGACACAAAAAATGTAAACTGAGTTCTTTGAAACAAACTTTAAAGCAGAAGCACTTTCTCCCTGCCCTTCTTTACCCACACTTCTTTCACTCCACAAGCAAAAAATTATGTGTTTCCCTAGAATGATTATTTTTTATAGCTGCCTGAAAAACCTTATGAGCATTTCCAGTTTCTATCTAAGTGCTGAAGCTGACTAGAAATCCTTTGCTTTTTAGACACTGACAGTTGAAGACTAGAAACTATACAAATAAGAGGCTTTTCCCTTGTAGAATACACCTTGCTTTATGTAGTGGTCATCTTAAATCCCTCTGTCCATGAATTGTAATTGATTCAAGCAAAAGTTACTGAAACTTTCACAGCAATGCACAACTACATTTTTGAAATTTTATACTTGCAAATCAAATAAATGAAATTTCAGGATCCCTTCTTTCACTGATGGACTCCAGAGCTTGAAGTTAGTGGGCTCCTCATTATGCTGGAATCAAGCTTAGGCTTATGCAGTTTTTAACTGTACAATTACTTGGTTGTTTTGAGCTAGCCAGTGTCTAGCTCTATAATTTTATGTAAATAGTCATAGGAGAAAGCTTAAGACAGATGACAGAATAGCCATATAAAAAGAGAAACTGTTATATTTAATTTAATCTTTGCTTTTGTAGTAACATTGGCAAGCCAAACTTAACTGCTAAACAAATGAAATATAGCCATGGTAATTTGTATGTGTCAACTGACAGAGTTGTAATTTTTGTCCTGGATACCTACACGAATGTTTTTACTAAACACAAAATCTTTTGATACTAGTGTTTAGCTATGGATGTGCATAATCATTCTTGCTTGTTCTTAATTTGTTTTTAAATTTGACTTTATACCACAGTCCCATAGTAAGCATGTGAATAATTCTATTAATACTAATAGTTTCTATTAATAATGATAGTTTATACTTTAGATGGCACTGTACTATGTAGTACTATGTACTATGTAGTATTATACAGTAGTATGGTACTACTATGTAATGCTATATAATATTAATACATGTTTTCCTAGTGCTTACTGCAGATTGATATGAAACCATGTAAAAAAAGTTACTGGTTGTTGTTGTGTCACGCTGTATTAGGAGGGAGAAGAGAGAGATCCAGGAGGCAGGGATGGTGCAGCAATAGTCCTTTATTTAATTATTTAACAGCTCTTTTATAGAATAACTTCTCATAGTTAAATTGGTCAGTTTTCTAACCACCCCTCATGGGGATTGGTCAAGCTATATGCAAAATATTTTTCTCTGGTAAGCTATAAACAACTTGCAGGTGTTCACAGTTGACAGTAACTCTACTGATAACTTCTGTGAGAGGCTTTTCTCTCCCATGGGACCAGAGAGAAGCAAGAAGAGTTCTTGCAAGCAGCATTTCTGTATCCACAACTGGTAGCCTTAGAAACCAAGGCATCTACTTTGTAGAGATATTTCAGAAGTTGCTAATATCCCTAGAAGAGGAATAGTACTTTTAGAAGTGCATGCTGAAGTAAAGAAAAGGCCTAAAAATATATGTCAGTGATTTTTATCAGTGTGGAAATGGTTTTATTTGCCCTGAAAGCATTAAACATACAGAACACTATGGAGTTAATGAGAAATGAACTTTGCAATAACCCTCAGTTCTTCTTGGTGTGAAAACATTCTTGTCATTCCAGTCAAGTGAATGGTTTCCTTTGAATATAGTTCAAATACCATTTGAAACTGTAGAATGTGTGAATGTGTGCTGCAAATGTGTGTTTTCTTACTGGCTGACATATTTGAACTTAAAAGCAAAATATCCCCATTCTTTCCTTTCAGGAATACCTTTCCTCAAGTACTACCTACAGGTGTACTCCCTGGTGCTGTCTTGTATTATTTAAATTTCAGGATATCTATGGGTAATAGATAGTCATTTGCTTTGATATAAAGGTATTAAAACCAAAGGGAGAGCAAAAGGCCTATGACGTCTCAAAATCTTTCCTCTCTTCCATTACAGCTTGCAACGTTTGGTACCTGAATTCAGTGGAGATGGAGTCCCTCACAGGCTACCAGGCAGTACAGAAAGCCTTGAGCCTGACCCTGATGCAAGATCCTTCTCCTATCTCAACCGTTGTCCATTTCAAGGTGTCTGCTCAGGGAATCACACTGACAGATAATCAAAGAAAGTAAGCAAAAGAAGGATGGGAAGAGAATATCTGGCCCTGTCCCTGTCAAGTGTTGGCCACTGTTGATTTGACGTTCCTAGTTACATTTTGCAATCTCTGTCTCAGAGGATACTAGGATTATAGAAATGATGGTGACTGTGTAAGATGGCTGCAGTACAGAAAAATACATATTTTAAGCTGTGGACTTTATTTCCACATGGCATATTTTAACTCTGAAAGGTCACTTTGATATGACATTTTTTATTGTTATTTCTTATAAAAAGGGAAAGTAATGGCTTTGCTAGCATTTGATATTGAACCTCTTCAGTGAAATAATTTATCGTCATGATGTCTTTCACCAGTATCACTGAACAGACCTGACTTAAGCAGATTATGTGTATCTCCAGGATCTGAAACAGTGTTCTGGATAGCCTGTAAAAAACTGTGATAAAAAGTTAATTTATACTTTGTTCTAAGTGCTGGTTAGGCTACCACAATCTCTTTTCAATCAGAAAAATGACAATAACAAAGGAAAGACAACAGGAATTCATTATAGGTTAAAAAAAAAAAAGAAGTGCCAGACTTCTTAATTCCATGGGGTTTGCAATGATTTGTTGCAGATCACAGAACCTTTAATTGTAATGCCTAGGAGTGTGAATATTTTGAGATGTTGTATGATCAAATTATTCACATGTTCCACAAAGTTTTCTGTCCCACTAACATAGTATTTAAATGGCCAGTTTTTAGAAAAAATGCATTTCATACTCCTGGTCCTTTTATTTAGCTTGAGAGTCAGTTCTCCTTTGGTTCAAAAACTTGATGCTAGTATTTTAAATACGTATTTATTTGATTGGAACAGTTCAGGTGGCTTTCAGAGTCACTCAGAGATAGCAAAAGGAACATACTGTCTTTATTAAATTAAGACTAAATATAATTTATTTTTCAGATTTGTTTATTGTTTAGAATAGAATTTATTGTTTAGAACATCTTTACTGTTTCTGAAATTTGTTTTATTTCTTCCTATCAAGACTCTTCTTCCGGCGACATTATTCAGTCAACACTGTTATTTTCTGTGCTTTGGATCCACAGGACAGAAAGTAAGTATGACAAGTAGTATTTTTAATATGTTATTTGTATTGTTGATCTACCAAAAAACGCCAGCAAACAAACCAAAACTAACATAGGTTTCATTTTTATTTCTCCATTCTGTCTTTTTTTACTGCTTTCTTAATGGACAAGGTGGATGAAAGATGGCCTTTCTGCAAAGTAAGTGGAGTCTCTTTTAACTGAATGTTTTAGGAATATCATTAAAGTGATCAGTTTCTTGGTGTTGTAAATTACTGTTGTCTGAGATGTGGAAGGGTAAGCAGCTGTTCAGAGACAAAAGTCTCTTAGCCCTCTATAATTAAACTTTGGTTACTTCATCTACACCTCTGCAAGTTGTGGCCTAATTACGTAATGGGTGGTGGTGGGATGTCTAGAGCCAGAGCTAGCATGTTTTGTTTAGATTGAAGGTCTGTGATTTGACTATGGTTTCAGATGTTAGAGCTATTTGCCTCTCAGTTTTGTGTTCCACCTGTCCAGCAAGACTTAACACAAGCTTTTCTCACTTAGACTGATAGCTTTAAAAAAAATCTCTCCCCCGCTACATAGATGAAAACACTCCTAGTAATATTACTGCATGACATAAATATATTATTACCTGTGTATTGCAAAGTGTTTTCTTTTGAAGGCAAATGTTGTCACCCTTGAATCAAAAGAACTTAAAACAGAGAGGCTCAACACTTACTAGAGAGGCTCAACACTTATTTCTGGAAAGGAACACAAATAGATGGCTTAAACCCTTTTTCCAATACTCTGTCCACCAAGATGTGTGGCCCTCAAAAGCCCCTCTTTGTGCAATCCCTGACACACCATACCACAAGCCTCCCAAAGTAGGTAAGAGAACAGCAGTACTGAATCAGATTAAATGTATCTCCAGGGTCAGCAGCATGTCTCTGACAGCAAACAGTACAGGATGCCATATAAAGAGAGTAGAAGGAAGGGGACAGTCTCCTTCCCTGATTCTCTTCTGAGCTGGCTGGTCCATCTGGACCGCTGTGTTTAGCAGTCACATGGAACCTTGTCCATCAGAACAGAGAAGTCTGCTTTGTGTGCTTGGTTTCTGCAGTATCTTTTCTGTTTTATGAAATGAGGCAATGCCTATCTGCCAGTTTTCTGACATACTGTGATTGCTGCCCTTGCAGAGTGTTTGGGTTCATTGCCAGGAAGCAAGGCAGTGCCACAGACAACGTATGCCACCTCTTTGCAGAGCATGATCCAGAACAACCTGCCAGTGCCATTGTGAACTTTGTGTCAAAGGTCATGATTGGATCCCAGAAGAAGTTCTGATGCCTTTCCATCTTTGATTCAGAGCTCTTCGCTGACTTCACCAAAGGAAATCACTGTGAGAGGGAGAAAGGCTATTCAGCAACAATGTCTGAATATTGTCATTCCCAATAAGGAAAGCAGAGGATGATCTGTGTATTATGTTTGTGAGAGCTCAGGCTTTTATTTCAGGATGCCTTACAAAGCATTATTTCTTTGTTTTTATATCAGAGGACAAAACAAAAGAAGCTGGGTGCCACCCTTACCTGAATGAAGCATAAATGAAAAACTTTTCTCCTAATGGGTTTCTAATGTTATCTTCACATGCTGTTACTGGAGCAGAAATACTAGATGGCGCTTTTTTGTTCACAAAATGTTTTGTAAAATCTCCACAAAGGCACTTGCCATGGTTGCATCAATGGTAGTTTTATAGGCCTTGCAAACATGATTTTAGGAGAATGATCATCTAAGGAAGACTATTTGCTCTTCCCTATGTCGTTGTGATCAGGGATGAGAACTGAATGGAGAAAGGGGAAGTTGTATGGGAAGAGAAGGTTTGTGCAAGTTGACTTCTGGTAAGAAAGGAGTGGCAGTGTGGAATATTCAGGAAGATTGCTCTGTGTTTAGTGTTAAGGCTGAGCTGTTTTAGTTTGAAAGTGTTCTAGTAGAGCAGAAGTGGCAGAACAAAAAAAAAGGTGTGCAAATCTGTTCTGTAACTAGGGGGTTTTTGTATTTTTTTTAATACAGAGAACTAAGCAGGGAAGAGTAAGCATTTTAGTAATTACAGGATAAAAATGAGGGAAAAGCGAAGAGGAAGATTGTATCATTTATACATTTTTACCTGTGAGAGATTATTTAGTGAATCTCAGATCTTGGCATGCCATAGAGATAGTTCTTAAACTAGACCACCGTTGAGCTTTGCCTCCTTAGCACTATTTTGTGTGAGTATATGTGTGTGTCGCCTGTGCCTTGCTGGAGACAATAGTCTGGTATTTTGTCTTTTGTCTTACAGTGACAAGACACTTCTCATTTTCTGCCTCTGCAATACTGTATTGTTCCCGTACATAATATGTAATTATATTTATGGATTCTTTTACCCCATTATTTAGCTGGAGTTTTCAGGATTTTTTTACCTTTTTTTTTTTGTTTGTTTTTTTTAATCTGTAGGAGCTATATTTGATTTGTTATTCCTTGAGTTAGGGAATCTGAAAGTGAATGGAATTAATTTTGTTACTCTGTCCCATTTCTTGAGAGCATTTAGGTTGTGATTTCTACATCCATCACACTTAGACACATTTCTTTATCTTTCTTAACACACTGATATTTGAAATGCATAAGAAAGTGCTATTTAGCTTTACAGCAAATTGATGCAGTAGGTTACAGTGGAAGCCTGCACAAGGAGAGTAAGCCACTAAGATCTACTCTGTAGTTCCCATTCACTCAAAAAGAGCAGTACTAGACCCCATGTATGAGAACTGATGGTTATAATGCAACTTTAGTGTGGCACGTGTTGAAAAATTTAATTGCTTCTCTTTCTTTCATGTGTGGCTGTCAACATTTTATTAATAAACTGAGGAATAAAATAACATGCTGTACTTTGGATGTTGATACATGAGCCACTTTACCCACTTGTAGATTTTAATCCTTTATCGACCAATTTGAACTACATTTGTCCTGTATAAAATATGGAGGGTTTTTTAACAGCTCTCTTTGTATTTCCAAATGTATTGGGACCATGTTAAACCTTATTCAGTGACCATAGCTGAAGTGTTACCAAATTATTTGTGTAACTATCAATTTTGTGCAAATAACTTTATGCTTTTTAAAAGGAAGGTGGTGAGGAATAGAGAGAAGAAATTACTGAATTTTAATGTATTTGGATGAGAAAGTGGTTTATTAGTAGCAGTGGGCATTGGGTATCTGTAGAAGGGTGAAGCAATCCAAAGTGCGGTAACTACCATTGAAGCAACAAAGGCAAGTACCTCTGCTTTGTAACATATAATTCTGTTCTTTTGGCACAGAGGTATACTACTTAAACAGTGTTTATGTACCATCTAAAAAAAGATTGCAGTTCCTCTAGGAGCTTTGTTCCTTTTATAAAATGCGAGAACAAGTTTTCTTTTAAGATTCTTTTGGTGTACAAAGATTCCAGTTGCCTAATCTCATCACCCAGCCAGACCCCAGAGAATTTCTTCAGCTGACATCTCAGGTAGACTTTAGTCTCAATTAGATTTTAATCTGATGTGTTGTGAGCATTGAAATGAGGAGGATGTTTTTACTATATTTTTCCATTTCTGTAGATAATAAATTTTAGTGTGTCTTCTTAGACACTAAGTGTTGGCCTTTGGGCTGAAAATAAAATGCCTTTTATCCCGTATATTATCATTTCCATTTAGGACCCTGTTTTTTATTCGTTGTGCTTTCTCAAGTTCTGCTGAATTTGAAAGCATGAGGGATTGCATGCTGACACTCCTGGTGGTATTTTCTGGGAGTTTAGCTCTACTTGCTAAGTGGGAAAAAAGAAGTTACCCTGTTTCTAAGGGAGATTTTCTGTTTTGCATTCCTTTGGATGGTATATTGCCATGTGCATTTGCTTTTTAATGAATTAAAAAATGCACAAAGCAAGATAGTTCAGTATGTATCGTTATGTAGTCTGTGTAGAAAAATATTGAGGAAACTCATATATTCATGGCAAATACAAGACTAATCTTTATATAGCACTTTCTTTCAAAATTTTTGGTAGATGTGTATATGCAATTTCATAACTAATGGCAGCAAGTTAACGCATATATTTAGCCAGACTCCTGTTAATGTGGTTAGTAAATATACTATTATAATCATACAGTGTTAAACTACAAAAATGCTAAAAGCCATGGTTTTAATTAAATGGTTTCACTGTATCCAATATTTAATGTTTCTTTCTTGGTTTTTCCTACTAGTAAAAACTGTCACTTTTTCTTGAAACAAGAAGCATCTAAAGGTCTTCAGTATATAAATGAATATTCTATAAATTCTTTGTATAGTCATTTTCTCTGCTCTTCAGATACCACCTCTTTGAGATTATAATAAAATTACACATGTGAAAATCTACCACAGAATGCCACAGGGCAGTCTGTTCTGAATGAAAGTTACTGTCTGGCATTTGAAATCAGCTAATAAGCAAAACCTTCTTCATGAATAGAGAATAATTTGGGTGCTGGGTTTCAGTTTTAAGAAACTGAAGGACTTCAAGGACTTCACATGAGCCTGTGTTTGTGGTTCAAGTCAGTTAAAGCATGTCACTGTTACAGTTGGGGATGGCACGAAGGAAGCGGCATAACTCCAGGACGAGAAAAGGCCGATTTATTATTATTCCAAACTGGTTTATATAGGCAGGTTCACTCCAGCCCAATATCATTGGCTGAGCAACCACCGCCCATATCAAAACACTGTGCAGACAACAAGATGTGAAAAACACCAGCTGCAAGTTTGTTTGCATTCTTTCACTGTGATTTCCCACAGTATCCAAGCACTGTGTATGAGCCACAAGCACTGGCTACAGCCTGAGCTGGAAAATTCCTCTCTAACCAAACTTTCAGCATCCACAATTCACCCTTTTTGTTTAAAGACCAAAAAGGTAACGTTTGTAATCCTCTGCAGGATCCCTTGCAGCAAGGAGAACAAACACAGCATAAGGGATTCATTTGGTAATGGCTGTTACCAAACTGAATCCAAATCAGATCCTAACTTAAAGAGAGATTCTCTAGCAATGCCATGGGAGATACATCTAGCAAACCCACTTATATGTCCATTCATTAATTCTAAACAGCCTTAAGGGCTCTAAATCAGTTACTATTTCTGAATAGCCTTAAGGGCTCTAACATTCTACATAACTTTCTGACCCCATAACATAAGAAACTTTAAGTTCAGTCTTTGCTTGTAGAAGGACCAGGCTGACGGTCGACATCTTGATCATCATCAGAGGGATCATTCAATGGATGATCTGCATTGGCAAAGTTACCATCTTGCCAAGGCTGTTACTGATCGCTTGCTAGATACAGGATAAGATACATGGAGTACAGAGTACAATAACATCCATGCTACTGACAAAAAAGATCCACATAATAGGAAAACAAACATAGTGTCCAGTGTCTCCTGAGGGAGAGCTGCTTCTCCTGTACTTGGAGATAAGATGGTCAGTGTTCCGAAGCTCTTACGGCTGGAACTCAGAGGCCATGCTGCTTGGACAGGAAAAAGGCTGGAAAATACTGACTTTAATATTACCAAGTGTCTTTCTGGAAGCATGGAACAGGGAATAGCTGAAGAAGGTCAGCAGGAACACAGTTACATGATGAGAGGTGTCGTAAGACACAAGGTCTCTGTTGGCAGGCTGCTTCTGTAAGCTTCCAGGTCACAGCCACGTTCCTGGCAGTCCTACTCCTGCTCCTACCCTTTCCATGAGGGCTGGATGGTGATCTGTCTCGTCAGGCAGGTACCTGTTGGCAATAGAACACATGCATGCTTCTCTTAGGTTAGTAGATCCGCTAGGCCTTGCCTTTGGACAC
>VYZQ01068151.1:0-19038 GCA_013400655.1 Mystacornis crossleyi
AGTGAGATGGAGCTGGTGAGCAGCACATCCCGTGGTGCAGGGGCCGTGGGCAGTGGAGCTGAAGCCTCCCCTCTTTTGTTTTTCAGGTTTGCGATATTCAGACCCACAGCGGGTTGCCAGCCCCCGCTCCGCGTGCCCGCCCCATGCACTATTCTGGTGTCCTCACAGCCACCACTGACCCACACTGGAGCTGGCCCGGGGCTAAGGTACTGTGCCACCAACGCCTCCTTTTTAGTGTCTTACACTGTTGCCTCGTTTGCTAAACATTTTAGGATTCCTACTCCTCTATTTGAACCTATGGGACTTAAGTAGATCAGACATTAGAAAAACCCGGAGAATTGTCAAAGCGTGGGACTTACCTTGCCCTCGTGTTGCTCCTCTGGTGGCTGTGGTATCACCAGCATAGTGCATGTGAGGCATCACATGGATTGGGAGCTGGCAATCCACGGTGAATCTGGACATCACACACCTGAAAACAGCCAAGCCAGGTAAGTTTGACACTGGGAGTGTGCTGAGTTTTCCTTTAAAGCTTGTTCGCTCAGGAGGATTCAGCATCTGTTTCTGGAGGTTTTCTGTTGTGTTTTTCCAGTTAATTTTTAGGGACGAGATAACAACATGTAGTGCTTCTGGTGGGTGAGTCAGAGCTGGAAGGCACTTTGATATTCCATTGACAGAGAGTAAGCATTCCCTGTTCCCGTGAGCTATCCCTGGGAAAAGCAGCAGATAATTTAGCACTGATGGGTTTGCAGTGATTGACAGCATCTTACTTAGACAATAGAATGTTTTCATGAGCTGTTTTAAAAAACAATAATATTTTGTAACCTGACCAAGATTACTTGTCCTGCTGTGTTGTTTTTCTCTTACCTAAATCTGTTTAAAAGGTAGATGGAAGCCATGAGATTTGCTTCATATAAGACAGCAATTTAAGCAAAAGCAGTTGCCAATTCAACGTTTTGTTGTTATTTGAACCAAAAAGCAACAGCTTACAGCTAACAGTCTATAGTAGTATCATTTTCTCAGCCCAGCTGATATTTTCCCAATTTTGCTATATTGCACATTTGCTTCTTAGTAAAGTGATCCCAGAGGCCCTGGATACACACACTTCCTGATAGGTTTATATTTTTTTAGCTTAAATTGTAAAGACTGATTTTTTTTTGGAAATACACAGGATGGTTAATGGTGTAGAAGTAACCACAGATGTTAAAAATATTGCTGTAAGCTTGCCCCTCTAAAGCAGGACTCCCTATTTTTAAAGGATATTAAAGATTAGGGGGCTTTCCAGGCAATATTAAAACACAGTATGTGAGTGTACATGCTATATTCATGTTTTGGGGGTTTTTTTGCTGAAAACATTCTTACAAAAATTGAAAAATGCCTCATGTTTTTCCTTTATGTAACATTTATTGCATTGCAGTTGATGTCCTGGTAACTATCTAAAATTGTGGGATTTTTTCTTACAGTATTTCACCAGCCCCACAGAGGTGCACAGTCACTGTCACATAATATTAGTTACATAGTTGGAAATTTTGCCATAATGAAAACTTCCTGTCACACGTGTGGTAACTCCCTTGTTCAGCAGGAAGTTGCTGTTGTTAAATAACCTCCCAGGACAAAAATACTTATTTCTCTTAAACTGGTAATGTGTTACGTTTATAAAATGTATGAGCTTAGTAAAAGTTGGTGTTGCTTGAGTTGCAGATTTGAAAAGAACTTTATTAGCTCCTCCCAATTCTAAATTGACAGTGTTTGTAAGCTTTGAAATACTCTTTTTGGCAGCATGTGTAGTCATAGAGCTGGGTACCCACTCCCTCCTTGTACTGGGAGTTACCTTCCAACACTCACACATGCACTGGGAATGGTCATTGTATTAAATTAAAGTTGTATTTATCATTTTCCAGAACACGGATAAGAAACTTTTATAAATCTTAAAAGCCTTGCAGAAAGAAAAAAAATAGTCTTTAATAAATTCATGCCTAATAAATGCATGGAAATACTTATTCCAAGATAAGGGTATTTCAGCATCCCCACTTTTCTCTCTTCTGACAGCGCCATTCTGGCTGCATAACAAATGTCAATTAGCAGGTGCAGTAACACTCCCACAGTGCTTATAAAGGGGATTAATGACCTGCTGCTGGGAAAGTCGAGTGTCAAAGGAGTATTGCAGGTCCTCTGTTGTGGCTCTCAGTGTTTGTGCTCTGGCTGTCCCCAGTGTCCTGCCAGGTCACACGAACATCATGCAGCACATGTCAGACTCTCACTCTTTAAGGTGTTGATGTTGCTGGCATTGATTTCAGTGGAGGTTTAGAAAGTTTTTTTTAATTAAAAAAAACTAAATCTCTCTTCTGGAGGAATTTTTTTACCTGATCCATATTTGATACTTTTTCAGCAATGGAATTAATCCGTTAGTTACCAAAAAAAAACCCCCAAAACCCCACCAAACAGCTAAACCAGCATTTTAAAAATGTTTTCCCCTAGAGGTTTCAGGCTGTAGAGCCTGGTGCTGATAACAGCAAGGGTGTGGGACCAATCCCCATATAGACCATTCACTTTAGAGTTGGACTTGATGATCCTTGTGGGCCCCTTCCAACTCAGAATATTAATTTTCAGTAAAGTATAGCCTTCACAGGAGTTCTAAAATGAAACCAGATATTTACTTGTACTTACTTACATTTTACCTAGTTCTGTCCTCAGTAACTTCTGTGCTCACCTGGTGCAGTCCAAGATTTGTGAATAGAAACGAGTTTTCCCAGTGCTGTGAGCTGGGTGGGTGTCCGTGGAATCCTATGCGTGAGTGGGAAGAGCTTAGTTTGGGATTGCTGAGGTGGATTCCCGCTCCCCCTGCTGCAGGACAGGCACCTGCACCTTCCCACCTCTCGTGACTGCCCCGAGCATTAAAGGCTTAAAGGGACTCCAGTTGAGCCCGGTGCTCAAGGGGTTAAAGCAGCTCTTGGGAGCAGCCACCAGTGCCCTGGGAGCAGGAAACTGGGAGGGGACTGGGCACCAGTGCGGCCATCCCAGGTAAGGCAGCCCTTCCCAGGGCTAGAGCCCTCGGCATCCACGAGGAGTCAGGAAGCTCTGCTATCACTTACTGTTCATTTTAAGGAGGTTGTTTTTGCTTTGTGCACACATACTTTAATGTTACATGTGCAGTAAGATGCTGATTCCCTGGAATGTATTTCATTCAGATTTTGTCTGCATTTTGTGGAATTCTCCACTATTTAGAGGACTTCAGTGGGTGTTCAGCACTGCACAGGTTTGTGTTGACCATCTGCACAGGGGCTAAATTTATCCTCAGGGAGAAGTGTGTCGGTACATGTGTCAGAGAGATGCTGAGTTCAGTGCCCTCTGTGCTGGCAATTTGGGGTGTATCTATGGGCATCTCTGTGAATGCCCTTTTTACCAAAATATGTTGCTTTTAATTGTTTGAGTGTCGGGGGGGGGGTTAGAAATTAAATTATCACTTTGAATGTGTAGGCCAAATAATCAGCAAGTGAGTTGAGTAAAGAATGAGGAGTCAATCTCTCACAGTAGTATTTGGATTTATTGTCACTGCATCTTTTAATCTGCTGTCTCTTATGCACTAATCTTCATTAATGTGTATGTTTCCAAGTGATGAAGTGGGTAAAATCATAATTTCTTTTAGGGAGAAGACACAGTCAGATTTTTGATGCACACTCATTTTTTTACTTTCTCTCAGACCCAGCTTAAAGACACAGGATTCACATCTTCACATAGGGTGGCCAATAGGGAATACAGTACCCTACAGTCACCCCAGGACAACTGCTTTAGCTGGGAATATACTCCAAGTCATCACACTCCACAAGAGTTTCAGCTCCTAAATTTTAGTCACCAGTGTGTTGGTGAAACTTTCGAGAACTCTTAGACTGTAACAGGCAATTCTCTGTTAATTTTTAACACTTTTGTATAGATGTTTAATTATTGATACATTTTTGCTTTCTAAGGGTAATAGCTTCAGCCATAACCAGTTACCTCCTTCCCTTTGATGACAAGCTCCCTCTTGTGTCCTTCATTCTGTAGCTCCTGCTGTGTTGCCTGAGTTGCAGTAAAATACTGAACTTTTGGAATCTCTTACAAGTTTCTTGAGATGAGCTGCTTCCAAAGGCCACTTAGGAGTACAAACCTTTCCTGTGCATGGGGAGAATAATGGAGAAAATCATGCTACTGTTTGCTTTGAGTTCTAAAAATGTGTGTGAACCTCATTGTTATTCTCTTCCCTTTGCAGTGGATGATGTTGGAGAGAAATTGGACCATATAGGAAGCACTCCCTTGAAGATCAGTACCGAGGTGGCAAATGATGATGTTGCTAAAGATGATGGCTTTGGTTCAGAAGTTATCAAAGTGTACATATTTAAAGCTGAAGCTGAAGATGATGTCGAAATAGGTACTTTGAAATCCTATTTATTCTTCCAGTTTCGGGGTCTTTCTGTTTGTTCTTTGTTCCACATAATCCAGTGACTGGAGTGTTCTGTAGAACGTGGCATTTGTGGGGGCTGCCCAGATGCAGCAAATGCTGGGAGTGGATTAGTCTCGAGTTCTTTTTTCATTAGCAGGGCTATTTTCAGGCAGCCAGAGCCCAAGTGTAGAAGTGGCTGTGTGTCTGCAGCTGTTTCTTCAGCTGCTGCTTTTCTCTAACTTTGCAAGACACAAGTGTGCAGCACAGCAGAGCCTCTGGAGTGGGTCCCTCTGGTTGGACAGCCTTTGGTGGCCTTTGGTGGCCTTTGCAGAGAGAGGGCAGGATTTCTGGGGCTGCAGGTGAACCAAGGCACTCAGAATTGCTCTGCAGTTCCTTTCCCCACGGATAGACCAGCACTCCCAGTGCTCTGAGGGGATGCACAGCTCCCCTGTGTGTGTTCTGTGAAAGCAGAACCCCCCTCTTGGTTGTTCTTGGAGCTGGAACCTCTGGATCATTCCCAGGCTCTGTTCCCAAAATACAGTTTGCTCCTCTGGGGATGGGCTGCAGGCACAGAAGGGACAGACTGCTCATGCAGCAGCAGGGAGAACCAAAATCTCTTCTGGCTGAGAAATAATTCCCAGCAGGGATGTTCTCTGAACTGCTCTCAGGGAGGTGGTCCCAGCAGATCACCCCATTCCCTACTGGGAGCACTTCTTCCCTTTGGGAGCAGCTGCTCCTGGCAGTGCTGAACCTTGGCTGCTCAGCCTGAGGAGCACAGAGAGGAGTCTTGACCAGGAATCCAGGAATATCCATGATTCCAGGCTGTGTTTGGGGCAAGGTTGGGGCTGCAGTCAGGCTGTGGTGGGCATGGGCAGCTGTGTGTCTCCAGTGGCACCCGGGCTCCTCCGGGCACACGTGGGAGGTTGTGATCCCTGAGCAGGGATTGGTCAGGCTTAAACTTACCAGGACATCCCCAGAGACCTTTTTCCTCATCTATTCCAGAGTATCAAACTTGCATGGTTTTATGACAGACCTGGATGTAAAAACATTTAATTGGAGTTTTATGAAAAACAGTTGTGTTGTAAACGAGAAAAAAATACTTGAATCTGAAATTAATCTTACCAGTTGCTTTGTTCACATTGACTTAATGTGTGTCACTTCTTCTTGTTCAAGGTGGGACAGAAATTGTCACTGAGAGTGACTTTCACAATGGCCATTCTGTAGCTGGAGTCATTGAACAAGGAGGTGTTGGGAGAATGCAGCGAGAAAAAATGGTTTACATGGCTGTTAAGGACTCTTCTCAGGAAGATGAAGATATTAGTAAGCATAATAAGAAACATTTTGTTTCTCATGCTGTTTGTGCACCCATATAACCATCATTCTCAAGGATAGTTTTAATTTTTTCTGAAGAATTCTTTTGCCTGAAGTAGTAGAAAACTAAGCTCATCTTCCCTAAAAATAAAACGCAGGCTGTAATTATTTTAAAGTGATGTGGATAATGCACTTTGTTCATAATGCACTTTGTTCATGTGTGCAGTCATTTCATTATTTTTATTAAATTTAACATGTACATGGATGAAGTTAATGAGGTTAGTCAAACTACTTCTTTTTCTATTGTCCTACTGTGAATTAAGCAGCTTTCTGACAAAGTGGCAAATGTCATCAGTTGCAAGTTTATGAATTCGTATATTGGAAATTTTGTGGGCATTTGTATTGGATTAGTATTTATTGATACATGTTTTCTCTCTTCAAGGAATGTCTGAATAAGCAATGATCCCCTAAATGCCAAAGGAAGAGAATTAATTTATAATGGGTATCAGAGCAAGAGCAAATTAAATGAAGGAAAAGTTAGGACAAGCAGAATAAAATTAAAGATTTATTCTCCTCCCCTAATCCAGGCTGTGCTGAAATAGCAGATGAAGTTTATATGGAAGTTATTGTAGGGGAAGAAGAAGCCACATCCCTTCCAGACACGCAGCTCGAGGACTCTGGCGTCAATAAAACGTTTGTCCCCGTTGCTTGGGCTGCTGCTTACGGTAGGAACCTGTGCTTCTTTCTGACAATCCCTGCCATTATTTCCTCCCTCATCCAGCTGCCAGAGTCTCTGGGATGATCTCACCTTGTTCTTGGGGTTTGGAAACAGCTCCTGATCTCTGCCATCCAGTGATGGCTGTGTGTTGAGTTTCATGGATTAGAAAGGAAAGCTTGTTGGGAGAAGTTTTATTTTGTTTCTGATCCCAGCTTAGATTTACAGAGATTGTGGGGTTTGATGCTTCATGTTCAAGATCTTAACAAGAACAGCCTGAAGTATTTTTCATTAGCTGGGAGGAAGGAGGGAAGACTTCAAAAAGGGAGTAATGGGAATAAACGTGTCAATATGTTCCTAATAATTTCAGTTTATATACATGTTTTAAGCCTGTTAGTCCTTCAGGTGAGAAACAAAAGGACAAAGGGTGATTTGTTTTCAAATAGTGGAAGTGTCTTAGGATATACTGAGAGTCTTATCTATTCTTTGTATAATTGCCTTGGATTTTGGTGTGTTAAATGTTAAGGGGGTACCAAGTTATCCCTAGTTTCTGTTATAGTTAATTAAGCAAGTTAGTGAAAATTCCTTGGTGTGGTAACGAGAGCCCAGCAGCTGGGCTGGTAAAGTGCTTCAGAACCACAGAGCTTTGGCACATAACTGCAAATGCTTCCAGTGCAAAAGGAGGAATGTGCTCCTGAGGGGTTCCTTGTGCATCTCCCAGAACTCCATTGTGCTGAGAGGCTGATAAGGGCCAAGTCCTCTTATCTGCCTGCTTTACTCCAGAAAGATAACGTGCTTCCATCTCAGGAGCAAAGTGAGCATTTCAGATAACCTCTGCATGGGTATCTGAGGGGATAGATGAGGTTAAAAGTTTGCAGAAACAAGCATATTAATAATGGAAAGCAGGAGAGCCAGCAGGGTAAGCATGCAAACACAGATGAGGTGGATAAATCCTCCCAGAGATGGGATTTTGTCTCCTGAGGCTCCTGATTGCACAACCCTGAGCTGCACATCTCCACTTGGATGGTGTTAACCTGTTACTCGCTAAGTTAGTTTTCTCTCATTATCAGGCTTTCAAAAGCAGCATCTTTAAAAAGGATATTATTTTATAATGACTAAAATACCATTTTCTGCAGGAGATGAAAGAAGGCTTCCCCGAAGATACGAAGATGGTCAAGCGGCAGGTGAGAACTTTTAACAGCATTAAAACTGTCTTCTGAAAAATAGACATTTCTGTGTCAGTGCTCCTAACCAGAGGTGCAAAGAATGAGCCATAAATTAGATACTGAAGGACTCCACGGTCTTTCCCTACTACTTTGAATTTAAAACAATTCTAGATGTCTGTAGGCCTTTGGAGGGGGATGGGGAAGTTGGGAGTCACTGCCAAGTTTTTGATGTAGTTTTGCAGACAGAAAAGAGGTAACGCAGTTGTTAAGAAGTAAAAACAAGTTAAACAAAAATCAAGGAATATATTTAGAAATGAATCAGTGTTTAAACAATCATACCCTTGACTTTTGCCAGGAAAGATAGATAGTGGTTGCTATTAGCACACTTCTTTTTAATGTATGTTGGTGGTAGAGGAATGGGCAATGGTTGTTTTTAAAAAGTAGATAATGCTGCTGTGCAATTCCAGTTGTCAGTCCCAAAGAAACAAGTTGTTTAAGGTTTTTTATGGTGTCTAATTTTTGTTTCTAGGAAATAACTTGGATACACGATTAGAAAACAAAAACGGTAATGCAACACAGTACCTGCAGATTTGTGATAGCATTAGCACTAATAGAGTGCTCAAACAAAAAACCAAGAAAAGGAGGAGAGGAGAGGCCAGGCAATGGCAAACAGGTAAACACTGGATGGTTACGGTATTGTCATGGAGTGCCACTTACTCCTGTACTATTCCTTTTCTCTTTTTTAAGCTGATGCAGAATTAAAAGCTATAAGTGATGATTTGCGTATTTCCTGTGTCCTTCCCCCCTCCAGTTCTCTGCCTAGAAAATGTCATATTTTGCTATTCAGAGTCAGTACACTCAGGGCTGATGCAATTCATTGGAATGCTGCAAGCTATTAAAAAGTACCCATGGCTATATTCAGTGCACATGTGATATTCCTGATCTGTTTGAGCAGTTTCTAAAACAGAACTATATAAACTATAGGTGCTGTGGATTGGTTGTTTTTAAACTACTGAGCCACTCTCTCTCTGCTGCAAGTGTAAGTGCATGAATCTGAACAGCACGTGGCTGATTTAAAACTTCTTAATCAGTAAATGTGTTTCCTTCATAACTTGTTTTTGTTTGTTCAAAAACAGCTGTTATAATAGGTCCTGATGGACAGCCCTTAACAGTTTACCCTTGTCATATTTGTGGGAAAAAATTTAAATCCAGAGGATTCTTGAAAAGGCATATGAAGAACCATCCCGATCATATGATCAAGAAGAAGTACCAGTGTACAGACTGTGACTTTACAACTAACAAAAAAGTAAGTTTCCACAATCATCTGGAAAGCCATAAACTTATAAATAAAGTCGATAAAACGCACGAGTTTACAGAGTACACAAGAAGATACAGAGAGGCGAGCCCGTTGAGTTCCAATAAACTCATCCTGAGGGACAAGGAGCCCAAGCTCCACAAGTGCAAATATTGTGACTATGAGACTGCAGAGCAGGGGCTCCTCAACAGGCACCTGCTGGCAGTCCATAGCAAGAACTTCCCTCATGTGTGCGTGGAGTGCGGGAAGGGCTTCCGCCACCCCTCGGAGCTGAAAAAGCACATGAGGACCCACACGGGGGAAAAGCCATACCAGTGTCAGCACTGTGTGTTCAGGTGCGCTGACCAGTCCAACCTGAAAACTCACATCAAAACCAAACACGGCACCGACCTGCCCTTTAAATGTGAGCACTGTCCCCAGGCCTTCGCCGACGAGAAGGAGCTGCAGCAGCACATGGAGCTCTTCCAAGGGCATAAGACTCACCAGTGTCCCCACTGTGACCACAAGAGCACCAACTCCAGTGACCTGAAGCGACACATCATTTCAGTGCACACCAAGGATTTTCCCCACAAGTGTGAGGTGTGTGAGAAAGGCTTCCACCGGCCCTCGGAGCTCAAAAAGCATAGCGAGACCCACAAAGGGAAGAAGATCCACCAGTGTAGGCACTGTGACTTCAAAACCTCCGATCCTTTTGTGCTCAGTGGGCACATCCTCTCCGTGCACACCAAGGACCTGCCTTTTAAATGCAAAAGGTGTAAAAGGGGCTTCAGGCAGCAGAACGAACTGAAGAAGCACATGAAGACCCACAGTGGCAGGAAGGTGTACCAGTGCCAGTACTGTGAGTACAGCACCACGGACGCGTCGGGCTTTAAGCGCCACGTCATCTCCATCCACACCAAAGACTACCCCCACAGGTGTGAGTACTGCAAAAAGGGCTTCCGCAGGCCCTCCGAGAAAAATCAGCACATAATGAGGCACCACAAAGAGGCCATAATGTGATGGGTGAGCTCCAGAAGGAAGCGGTGTAGAAACTGTGATATGCTAATTGGGGAAAAAAATAAATCTCACGAACTGTTTCTCCTGGTTTCAAAGCTTGATATTAAACCATAACTTTACATTCTTTGTATTCAAAGTCTTAAAAAGTATTAGGGTTGGCAGGGGATCTCATAGCCCTATGATTGTTGCTGATCAGAACCTACAGAGCACTAGAGAATGCAGAGGATGGATGAATGTCTTAAATTAGCAGAAAGATGGATGAATGTCTCCAAGTGAACAGTCTTTGCCGTTGCTGAGTCTAGAGGGCAGGGCAGAGGCGATTGTGTGCCCCCACTGTGTCGGTCCCAGCGTGTCTCCAGCACGGAGGCAGATCCCGGGTGGGGGCAGCTGCAGAGGGTTTGCAGAGGAGCCCTCTCGTCACTTCTTGTGCGGTTTGGAACGGGGAGTTTTAGTCAGACACTTCATCACAACGTTTTCAATTGTGCCTAGAAATTGAATTCCAGAACTGGCGAAATTTGGGGGGGGTGTCCCTTGTTTGGTTTGGTTTGGGGTTTTTTTAAACATTTCATAGGGAAACTTTCTGGTTTCCTTTATTAGTTTAGGTCCAAGAAGCGTTTTTTTACTGGTTTTCAAAGCTGCTAACCTATTTTATTGCAGGATATGATGTTTAAAATAGAACATTATGTTATGGTCTCAGAGGTGGTGTTCTGGTGCTAGGGTTAAAGATGTGTATGTATATAATTTCCCTTTTTTTAATCTGAAACTACGGTTGAATGTTGTTCAGTATGGCACATATAACAAAATTAACTTTGAATCTGACTTTTTTTTTAAGGATAAAAATGGATGCAGCTCATAGTGTTGTGACTCAACACTATTTTTTTTCCTCGTTACTTTAAAGTCTTCTCTAAAAAGAGTATTAAAAACAGTTGAAAACTGTAGGGGTTTTTTAACTAAAATTCAAAGTACTTAGAGGTTCTTTAGGGCAGTGTTCTTAACAGGTATGACAGTTACTGTCCTACCTCCTAATAGAAAATTTTCCATATAGACATAAAATTGCACCTTTTAATCGATTCTTTTAAAAAAAGATCTATACCATGCTATAAACATGCATTTTCAATCTGTAAGAAAGTATATATGCAGTATTTAACCAGAAAAATCTGCTGCCACTAGAGTTTGGAGGTGGATCTTGAGTTTACAGTGTATACATTTAAAATATGCATCCCTTTAAAAATGCTTTGTGTTAGCATGCTGCAAATCCAATGGCGCTTATATAACGAGCTGGTCTAGGGCTATTTAATGAAAAACCTGGTCATAAATGTTATGCATATAATGTGTATTTTTTACTTTTTTTAGTTGCTTCATGTTTGCACACAGCTGTTCACATGAGAAATTGTAACTTCATGCTATATTGTGGCTTTGTGTTCCAGATAATGTTCATATTTTGTTTTTGCACCAGATGAGAATCAGTTCCTTGAGAATAAATTTTTTTTATATTTCTAAACTTCAGAAAGTTAAAATTTGGGAAATCTCTTAGACAAATAAGTGTTTTATGTGGCTGTAAAAAATGATGTACACGCTGTAAAATAAGATTGTCACTGTTCTGTGGGATTATTATTTCTAAATGTGTTACTCATCGTAACGGGCATACAATAAAACGCATCTCTTGCACTCCAGATTTTTTGGAGTTTCCTTTTCATTTCTGGTGTTTAGGAAAGTTTCATTCTCTGTAAATTCACCTGAAACTTTTAATTGCATTATTCACTAATTAATATGTGATCACATTTCAAGTAAACAGGTTACTGCAGGTCTATTTAGCAGACTGCTGAGGGGAGAACATTGGGTTTGATTTAACCCTTTAAACTTACAGGTAATGTATTTGTGTTTGTTTTTCTTATATCTAAAATAATTATCAAATGTGATACTGACATTCCTTTGAAATTTTTTTTCCTTTAAGAGCATGAAAAACTTCTCACATATTTTGGGAAAACTCAGGTAGGATTTTCTCTTTTTATCTGTGTAATAGGACAGCTTGCAAAATGAAATGCTAAAAATGCTGCTATCCTAAATTCCCTCTCTTTTTAGAATGCTTGAATTACAACATCAGTAACAGATTAAAAGGCTGAAGAGGAACACGTGCTATTAAATGAACCCTTCATCGAGGATTTCCAACGGGCTTTGAGCCACTGAACTCACAGGTTTTGCACAAAGAGCAGAAATAAGCAGACAGGAATGAATTCTTCTGGGTTTTGTTGCTGCTTCTCCTTCTATGCCCAGCAGTCAGAAGGGAAAAAATCTGAGTGATTTAAAGCTGTGGATTTCTCACAGTGTCACTGCTTTGTTCCTGAATGTTACGTTGAACACATGCACTGAAGGAGTTTCTTCATAGCAGCCTGAAGATGATCCCTGACTGCCCGTGGCCGTGCTGGCTCATTTTTCCACCCTGCAGATGGACCAAACAATCAGGTAATTGTTCTGTATCAAAGCAGGAGCTCGGTTGCTGTTCTTGACATAAGACTTTACTCGAAAGTGGTATTTTAAATCCTCTGAAATGCAAGGATAAAATGTCACCTGTATGCTCAGCAGTTTGAGGGACAGTTCCCAAATCCTTCTCAGTGCCCTTTCCCAGTAACTGTTTAAAAGCTGTGACAGACAGGTCAGGGGTGCTTGAGCATGCAGAGCCTCACACACGTGTGCAGGGCTGGCTCTGAAATGTCAGCTCTGTTTGGTGCAGCTTTTTAATGGGCTGACAGGTGCAGTTAAAAGTGATTCACATCCTGATCATCACTGGTGTTTTTCTTCCCTCAGGTTTCAACTGCCCACAATTAAAGGTAATAAATTAGAGAGAAAACACGGAAGAGCTGCAGCAGAACTCTGGAGGTAAGGGTGAGGTACTGGGTGTGGGCTGGTGGCTGCTGGACTTGTCAGGGGCTTCCCAGCCAGGGCTCTCTTTGGCTTTTATTTTACAGCTGAGGCAGAGAAACTTCAATACTGCAGAAAGGTCAGTCAAAAAACAGAAGACAATTTCCTCCTTTTGACTGACAAAACAAGACTCTGCATTCTGGCAGATAAAGACAGGGCAGAATGTAGATTGTTGTAATCATATGAAGTGAATAGTGTCTGATTTTTTTCTAATTTGTTCCTGAAAAGAATGTAGAAGGCCTGGTGGACCTACCTGAAACTGAGGTGGGAAATGAGCTAAAGTGAACTGCTTCTAACCAGCATTTACAGAGCTGAGTAAATGAGAAAATGTGTTTCTGTAAACTGCAGCAGAAACCACCTTAGGTAAATCAGTTCCAGTTCCACAGCACAGAGGGGACAGCTGAGCCCACAGTAACAGGTACTTAATAGTAAAAAAATACTAAATTTGCTTTTTAAATAAATATGGTTTGAAAACAAAACCAGCCCATAAATAAATGGCCATATGCTTTATCTACTAGTGTAATTCAGCTTTTTGACAACCCTTTATTGCTTTGTGTTTTGTGTGAGTACAGTGTGTTGTTTACAGGGTCTGGTGATCTTCAGATTCTTTGAGGAGCTGTCCTTGCTACCCCAGGACAGAGCTGGCTGGCCTGAGCAGGAACCTGGGCTTCTAAGCAGGCTGCAGCTTTCCTGGCTGCTCCAGGATGGTGTTTCCAGGTTTTCCAGGATGGTGTGATGGATCAGCTGTGTGCAATTCAGAGCATTTGCCTGATGGTGGCCTTTGCCATGGAATTGTCTCACCACACCCAGCAGCTCCTGGCCTGAGCCCTGTGTGCCCTGTGCTGTGCCACGGAGCGGAGGAGACACAGGTTGGTGTCACTGAGGGGCTGGTTGGGAAATGCATGGCTGGGATGAGCCACCAGGAACTGTGGCCATTAATAACTCCCATTTCTGCTCTTTGTAGCTTTGTCCGAGCTCTGGGAAACACCCAGCCCTGGTGGGAGCACAAGGAGCACCTGCACCCAGCCACGTGCACAGGTAACTCTGAGGGCATTAAACAAATGTGGTGTTGTTAGGCTTTTTTTTGGTTAAGCTCACCAAAAGTGAGAAGTCTTTTGCTGACAATGTAACGTAACTACAATTATTTATTACACTGACCCTGTCCCGTGGCAGAAGCACGTTAGCTCCGAGTGTAGATGCACCTTTTAATCACTGCTCTGCAGAAAGAGGGGTTGCTTTAGAATCTGTTGTAGAAGAATTACTGAATGCAGAGGGGCAAGGTACTCCTCGTTTAAATGAGGGTATTTAATTAAAGCCTGTTCCTGAGAAGCCAGGCTGAAGGGGTGGAGCAGGCAGGTACAAGTGCAGGCCCCTCTCAGCCCGGACACACTCAGAGCAGCAGCAGGAGCAGGTTTTACTCGTGGCTCTTTGCCCAGTCCTGAAGAGCACGAGCCGGCTGGACATGCAGCAGTACCTGAGGGAGGACTGGCAGCAGCAGCCAGGAAAGGGACCCAGCCCTGATCCTTCACTTGTGAAGGTTCATAGAGAGGAGAAAGACTCCCCCCTCACACAAGATTTTCCAGGACAGACAGACAGTGACCCAGAGAGTTAGACTTGGCTTTATTTCGTGGTTACATTTAGCCTCCAGCATTCTTTCCCATTAAACATTGCCTAGGATCTATATTATCTGGGAACAGAAATACATGGCTGCAGCAGGAAAGCAAAGCAAGAACCCCACGATAAAAGAGCACCTTTGGATGGCAGCGTTCAAACTTGCCCTGTGATTCTCTGTGCTGTGTTGCTTAAACAACTGTTGAATCATGAACACCAAATCAGTTTGAAAGAATTTCTGTGGTCCTGCAAGGAGCAGAAATTGTAAATGGCAGGTTGGTCTGATAAGGAAATTTAGTCCATGAGCTATTTTCATACAAAGTTCTTCTATATAAAAATATGCCAAGTTGTTGAAAATTTGAAGCACAGCAAATAAATACTTACGGCTGGTTTGGGGCTGAGAGACATCACCTCTGAGGTCAGAAACATTCTCTAAAATGAGCCTTTGCCCAGCCTTCACTGAACTGGGTCCTGCTGGCATTTGCCAGGTCAGAAGCTGGGTTTGGTGTGAGTTTTGTCCTTTGTGCCCGAGCTTCCCAGACAGAGGCAGGTGTAAGGTAAGGAGCGGTTCCCAGTGAGGTATTTTTGAAGTTCCCCGTGACTCTGCACTGAAAGCAGCCGTGGGAGGGGTGGGACTGACATCGGGGTCATTCCCACTCTCAGCATGAGGACACAGAACATGGCTACAAGGACGAAGAGGTAAAGGTTTTAGGTGTCTTCCTTTTGTCTCCTAGACTGCCTCAGGACTGGCTGAAGAATAGGAGTTAGTCAAGAACAGCTGAAGTCCAGAGGGATGGCATCCCACTCTTCCGAGGGAAAAGTGAGTCCTTTCCCAGCCTTCCTCACTCTCAGACTGAACCTTTTTGGGATGCAGAAGAGCAGAAAGTAAAGCAGTTTTAGGGGTTGTGAACTCCTTGGAGCAGCTCTGAGGGCTCAGAGGTTTCTTTCATTCCTAAAAGAAACAAGCAGCTTGTTAGAAGAAATACACAAACCTGTTTCTGTTACGAAACAAAACTACCTCCTGTAAAGCATCTCATTTGCTTACCCACTTGTTTTCTCTTGTGAAGGGTTCAGGGGGACCAGTGAGCCTTTCCTTTGTACCAAACACTTCACTTTTTAATTTCTCTATTGATGTTTAATTGCGTGACATTTCACTAGGTTGCAATGCACCTGGGTGAGTTTTAGGGATCAGTAATAAAACTCTGCTCTTTGCCAGTGACCTGAACCTTTTACTTTGTTAATGCTGCTGCAGGCAAGGTCCCCTTGGGGAACGTGCCAGGAGTGTTACCTGCATCTGCTCAGGCTGCCACAGCCCTGTCTCCTGTCTGTCCCCGCCGTGGTTGTGTCCAGGTGCTGCTGTGACCTTGTGCCTCAAGCCCCTGCCTCCCCTGCTTGGCCACCCATTTCTCCATTTCTGCCATTTCTCCAGCCTTTTCCTTGGAGCCAAACTTGGCACCACAAGCCCCTGCCTGTAACAGAAATAGCTTCTACAGCCCTGTTTTCTATTTTTATTCTGAATCACTCCTTAAAATGTCACCACTCTTCTGCATTCCTAGGTTAGTCACTGCCCTGGCTCAAGGTGAGTTTCAGGGATGTGCTGCTTCGTAGGTTTTAGTGACAGCTTGGAGTCATTAACGCTCCTAAGGCAGAAGGGCACAGCCCTCCCTCCTCACCTGAGAGCACAGCAGGACGCAGTCCCTCCTACCTGCCCAGTACAACACCCCGGGGCCGGAGCTAGAGCAGCGCTGCTGCTTTTGTTCAGGGTAATTGTGCCAGAGAAAACAACAAAAGGTTTAATTTGTACCACACCCACCAATTACTGCGTGCTCGCAAGAGCCAGGACACTTCCCTGGCTGCAGTCAGCCACTTTGCTTTTTGCAGCGAGTTAAATTACCACGAGGGCATCTCTGAGCTCTCAGTTCGGGAAATACTTGCTTTGAAGTTAAACTGAACACTTAGGGATTGCAGAGGGAACAGCCCAGGCAAACTTACGTGTTTCCAGATCTCTCCAGTCCTCTCAATTACAATCGTTTGTGATTTATTGACAGGTGATGTGACCTTGTAGTCATCAGACAGCAGACCCAGAATAGGATACTGATTCCTGTACCTGCAGAGAGTTGAACAGGCTGCTTAAACAGAGCCTAAACAAAGGAAAGCCCAAAGGATGTGTTTCTAAGAAAGGTGAATAACACATTACTTTTTAGTGATGATGGCTGTCACCCCAGGGGACTGACTGCCGGATAATTTCTCATGCTTCAGTCTGAAAAGCTCCTGTGAAAACCAAAAGCAAACATTGATGTGCAGTAATGTTTTCTGTAGTATCAGTTCAATAAAGTCACAACAAAATATTTGCAGAACTTTGTCTCAAAGAACAGTCTGTAAATCTATCCTTCAGAAGGCTGGCAGAGGAGCAGCATTCAGTTAAAACAAATCCTAACCCCCTTTCCTGAGCCAGGAGAGGACAAGGGACTCCTCATCTCATACGGTTTCACCTACAGAGTACATGGAGGTTTGAACACAAAAACCCTTAGAAGAGAAATAACTTGCATTATTTTACCTCTTGCTGCTGTTTAATAAAAGCCTCTTTGTCCTCCAGCAGCGATGTCAGTTCGTGCAGTCTCATTTGCAAGTCGCTGTTGCTCCCCTCTCTCCTGGTTATGTCCTGCTGGAACTGGCACAGCTGGGACTGCAGAACAAGGCAGGAGCTCTCAGGTGTGGGGGGCTCTGGGCAGAGCCCCTCAGCACCCACCCAGGGCTCCGGGGGTGGCATTTCATTCACACTATCAGCAGCGAGACCCAGGCATTTCCAGATCAGGAAGCTGAGCCACACAGTAAATTCAGGCAGTGCTAATTGGACTGAATTCTTGTAACTCTGTGATTATTTTATATTTTATTTTATAACTCTGTAAAGCTAAACCAACACTGAACCAGTTGAATTGGCTTCCAGGGTTGAACACTTTTACCACTGATTTCCATGAGAGACATTTCCTATGTACAGCTGTGACTGGGTTTTATTTTTGTTTCCTGTTGAGCATCTTTTGACTAATTTCTTATGTTATCAGGACACATGAAATATCCCTTTAGGACAGCCTGCTAATCAGATTGATCCCTAACTTCTTCGTGTAAAGAACAGTTGGGGTTTTTTAAATCACAGTTTTATGTTCTACTGTAAAGGTTTGAGCCATCACTAGTGTCTATAATAGTAACTGCAGAACCAGAAAACACCCAAAAAGTGCCTGTGGTAGACCTCTGCTGTTGTAACTGCACGAGCTCCTGTCCCTGCACACGGCCAGTGCCAGCAGAGCCCCTTACCCTGAGGCTGCGGATCTCCCTGTCCTTGTCCTCCCTCAGGTTGTTGATCATCTCCACGTAGCGGCTGGAGAGCTCGTCCGTCGTGGTCTGCAGGGTTGGGCTGGAGCAGCTCTGCAGCGAAGAACCAGTTTTTATTTTCCAGAGAGTTTTTCATCATTAGTTTTCCCACACTGATCCCTCTTTGAGTCGGGGACTCAGCTGCTGCACCCCGCCGGGTGAGCCCTCACCTGCAGCTTGAGGCTCTGGACCTCCTGCTCCAGGGCCCTCTTGCTGTACTCCAGCTCCTTCAGCTGGCAGTCCTTGTCCCCCTCGCTGAGCCGCAGGGACAGGAGCTGTTCCTCCAGGGAGCGGCATTTGGCAGTGCTGTCCCTGAGCCCTTGCTGGAAAGCACAGGGGGAGTGAGCACATGGAATTCCCCAGGACAGGAACAGCATCACACACACAGCAGGCAGCAGTTACCCAGAGTACCCAAAAGTCAGCAAACTGCCCCCATTTTGGCTGCCTGGAATGACACTGAAAACATTTCTAGATTCACCTGCTGCTGACGATTGTTCTCCCTCAGAGAAGCCAACATTGTTTCATATTCTTTCACTTGAGAATCCTTAAAAGCCAAATCCTTCTTCAGCAAGAGGTTGTCAGTTTCCAGCTTCTGCAGGACAAAAGTTCACAATCAAAAGCTGCAATTTTTCAGTAAACTCTTCCCATAAAGTGCAACAGAGGCATTAGTAAAGGGATCTTCTAGAACTGAGAGAATGGTCAATCTTCTTGCAAGTCTGGGCTTTATGTATGATGCCATAATGATTTTTGCTTTTTCATATATTCCTCTCATATCCCCCTTCAGATACACTTTTATGCAGCCTTTATGTATCCCTAGTGCTTTTAGCCCACATACTTGTAATTCCCCAAGTTTGATAACGAGCTTAGACCCAGAGTTCTGTTAGGCCAAGAGACCAAACATCTTAGAAACTTCGTAGTTAGGGGGTCAGTGAGCCCCAGACTCAAGGTCCTCTCCAGAACATACTCTGTAAACTAAGATAGACCCATGCAGGGGGGACATTCCCTACGAGAGGGCTTCTCCTGAGCCTCCCATTGGGGGATCTATGATAGATATGTCAATATGAGAGGTCTATAATTGTATCAGCAAACCATTGCGGGGGGGGAGGGAAGGGGGGGGGCGCTTTTTGGGGTGCATTCTCCAACGTGCACTCTGTGCATCGGTCTGGGGGGGCATTCCTGCGGGGTGCTCCTGCCTGTGTCTAAGGATCCTTAATAAACTCCA
>VYZQ01068152.1:0-12958 GCA_013400655.1 Mystacornis crossleyi
CCTTTCTCCTTTCCTTTCCCCCTCCCCACAACTTTTCTTTCCCCCTTTCCCCATTTCATTTCCCTTCCTGCTTTTTTTCCTCCCTTCCTCCTTTTTCTTTTCTTTCAGCAGAAAATAAGTGTCAGTGATGGAAAAATGTTTTCACTGCCTTTTTCAAAAATGTGGTACATGATTAATCTCCTTTTTTAGTAGCATAATGAACTTTTCCTGGGGAATAAAACCAAAAATGAGAGAGAAAAAGAATTGTCTTTGTAGAAAATCTTCTGAGGTTTTTTTTCCAAACCATTGACTTTCATACCCCTTCTTCCCCCATCCTTCTCCTTTTCAAGACCGGATTTTGGCAGAATTATCCAAATTGGATTTTTGGATGGTGCTGGTGCAGGAATGCCCAGCACGTGGAGCACCTGAAGCAATTGCTGCCCCAGGTGTTGGCAGTGATTTATCCTGAACTGTCTCGTTTCTCCTGAAGAGCAGAGGAGCATTAATACATCCAAGGAAAAGTGCCTCAGCTCAGGGATTAAATTCACTAAGCACCATTTGGACAGGTGGAAGTGCAGGTGGAAGATTAATGTCGTCGTGCCTTTGGTTGTTGAATTAACTAAAAGGGGGCTGCTTTGAAAGTGGGGGAAAAAACACATTGAAACACTGAAATAAATACAAAATTTCATGCTTTGAGCTGGAAACTAAGTGCTGGAAACCCAGCACTGGGGTTGGGTTTGGTTTGTTGTGCTCATCTTCGAAAATGGGAATTCTGTTGGGGCCAGCATTCAGATAAAGGAAAGAAAGGAAAATGAAGCACTTCCTCACTTTGGGTGCTGAGTGATGTTGATAGAATGCCTGGATATTTAATATTGAATATGATTTCATGCTGGTTTTCCTTTTTTAATGATGGGAGGGTTTTCACACAACACAAATAAAGTCATTTTTTTTAAAAGAACATAACTTATCATAAAAGAACATAATTTATTCCCCTTCTCCCCCTAACAACAGGGTCAGATGTACTTTGGGGTTTAGGTATTTTAAGTTTTTCTCATCCCTTGAGAGAGGTGCAGCAATGTTGATATTCAGATCTGCTGTAAAAATGAGAAGTCTTTTAAAAGCGTCTCCATCTGCTCCTGCGAGTTAAAACCCTCAGAACTGATCCTGTTTCTCACCCTTGGAGCTCTCGAGCCTTCCAATTCAGTATGTAAAATTAAAATAAAATTCTGCTCTTTCAAGCCATATTTTTAAGGGTTTTCTTTGTGTTTAAAAGCACTGAATTGTCTTCTGTACTGGTCAAATGGTTGATTTCAGTGGATTGTAGATTTCAGGGCAGAGTTATAATTCTTAATTTTCTATTTTCCGATTTTCTAATTCTTTTCTAATTTTCTAATCCTTGCCTTTCACATTCAGCCCCAAACCCACCAGAGTTAACAGATACCTTTGATTTGAATTTAGGTGGATTATGTTAAGCCCATAGTGTGATACATTTAGACTCCTTTGAGCAAGCAATGCACAGAAATTTTTCATTATAGCAGAGTTTGAGTATTTCATAATAAAAGCTTGAAATTGAGGGAATTACATGTTTTAGTAGGCATGGAAAAGCAGTAATTCAGGAAATGTGCTGTGCCATGAGCAGTCTTTACAGGAGCACATCCCTTTCTTTTTCGTAGGATGCGAGACACTGCGAGGAAAGTGGAAGAAAAATATTTTTCCAATCTTGCAACACACGTGGAATTCCTTCCCGTGGAGTGGAGATCAAAGCTGACCCTCGATGGAGGTACAGCCCTCGCTTCTTTTGCTGCTTCAGGAGCTCCAGTCTGCACAATTCTCCCCAGAACTTCCATCTGTGTCCTCTGCTTGTGCCTTGCTTGGATTTTTGTTGGGTTTTATTTGTACAGTTTTGAACATTCCCATCCCTGGCAGTGTCCAAGGCCGGGCTGGACGGGGCTGGGAGCATCCTGAGGGGGTGGAAAGTGTCCCTACCCATGGCAGGGGGTGGGACTGAATGACCTTTAAGGTCCCTTCCAACCCAAACCCCTTCACGATTCTATTTTATCATTCCCCTGGATGTAACTTAAGCCTCCTTTGGGTTTTTTTCCCAGACACTGTGGACTCCATAACTCCGGACAAAGTGCGGGGTTTACGGGATATGCTCAACAGCAGCGCCATGGACATCATGTACTACACCAGCCCTCTTTACAGGGATGAGGTAAGCGTGGAAAACACGTTTTTATGTCAATTTTACTAGAGCAGCACTGAAAATCTGGATTTGGGAATGTCAGGAAAGTTCCCTTCTAAGGAAAACCTGCATAAGAGGTGTTAGCACTTTGTAGGTGTGTCGTGGTCACCCATAGTAATCAGAGTTTTGAGACTGAGAGGAGAAGAAAGACAGCAAAAAGCACAATCCGTGTCATTTATTTAGAGCAGAAATGCCTAAAATGGTTCTGTGTCAACAGCTTAGAAATGGGAAGGGTTTTAACACAGTTTTGTTGGGTTTTTTTTTAATTTCTGCATATTTAGAGCAATGGGAGTCCACGGAGCTGAGGTTCTTTTCACCTCTGACAAAATCCGTGGATATTTGTCACTTCATTTTTGCTCTTTCTGATGGGATGGCAGCACGAGCAACCACGCCCAAGCCAGTCTGAATGTCTTTGTGTGCACTTGCCTTGCAGGGAAACCAAAATGATCCCCGGTTACTCAGTTTAGTAGGGGGCTGTTCATATCCTGGGGGCTCCCATCCTACCTTGACCCATCTGTGTGGCTGTTGAGTGACCCCGTTAATCAGAGGAGAAAAGCCAGGAATGTGATCATAAATGATAGTGGCTTGTAAATAATGATAAGCCTTGAATAAATGATAATAACCTGGATAAATGATAATAACCTGAATAAATGAAGTAGCCTGTAAAACTTGGATAGTGCATCATCCCAGTAGCATCCCTTGTGTACCAAACTTAGTGGGAAACCCCTGTGGGGCTGTTTTAGGATTAATTCCTGGAGGAATTGTAGGGTTTTTTCTGTGTTGGCTGTATTATATATGGAGTTGTGTTAATCCACGGTACCCTGAGCATGGTTAGACTGGGGCAAGGTGAGACTTCCAAATCTTACCTGGGAATTGGATGCTACCTATCAGTCAAATTAGGTGTGTTTAAGTCCCTTAGAGCAGCAACACAATTTTAAAACCCAAATCTGTACCCCTCTTCCTGCTCAATAATGCAGAATTCATTGATCAGGGCTCTCCACTGTCTCTCAGGTTTCCGTGTCTGTTGTGTTCCTGAAGCCAACATGAACTTTCATGGCAAGCGATGAAAATTTCTCTGGCAGCTTTAAAACAGATATTTTTAAGCTGCATTAGAGGCTTGGCATGTCTGTGGACATCTTATGGGAAATGGATTAGTGAGGAAAGTTCAGGTGTGCTGGCCAGCAGTGCATGAAAATTTAATTCACTGCGCAGTAGAACTGCAGTTTTACAGGTTTCTCACCATCCCCTGGGTGGGAGAATTGACATAGAAGGAGTGTGCTTAGGTCTGATTACAAAATACTAAGTTGGTTTTTTTTTTCACCAAATCGAATGAATTTCCTTGAAATGTTTGCAACAGCACACACAAGTTGCTNTTCTGCTGTTGGGAGCCCCAGAGCTGGCCACAGCATTCCAGGTGGGCTCTCCTGTGACCAGGGCAGGGAGAGAATCCTCCCTCTCTCCCTGCTCCCTGCAGTGCCAGGGATGCAGCCCAGGACCCCGCTGGCATTTTGGGTTGTGAGCACCCAGGATACAGTGCTGGGACAGGAATTTCCTTTCCCCTTTCAAGGATTTTCCCCACATAGAAATATCATAACTTCTTCTTTAGAGCTCCTGACCACTCTTTAAACAGCACTTCAAGAGGTTTGCAGGTGGCAGCCACTCTCTCCTTCCAGGGGAAGGAGCCTTGTCCTGTCAGTGTCACAGGAGAGCACAGAGCTGTCCCAGGGGCACTGGACTGCTCATCTGAGCCTTCCCAGAGCGTGGTGGGTGAGCCCCTCTCTGATTTCAGGCATTGTTCCTTCTCCGGTGTGGCAGGAGAGCATCCAAAAGGTGCCTCTGACTCGTGGCATGTGATGCCACAGACAGGCATTAATAATTCAGCACAGCCCCCTGAACATGCCAGCCTGGCCTCAGACTGCAGCCAGCAGATTCAGCTGGGCTGTTTTTTGTGGGAGAGAATTGTGCTGTGTCCTCCTCTGTACCAAATCCCTCTTTAAACGTTACCCAGATGTAAGAAAAAGCAATAAATTGATATTCTGATGCACACAGGCCTATTTCTAAGTGAACAGTCATTTCACATTCCGCCTCTGACCTTGCTGGTCCATCTGTGGTAACGTAATCTTGGGTTTTAGTGTCCTCAGTGGGTGACTTTGTTTCACATCTGTGTCACTGTAGCTTCATATTTCTTTAATAATAAATGGCTGCAACAGAGATTAAAAAGAGTAATTGTTGCAGAGTAAATTCAGAGTTGTCACCTTTGTTATTCTGTTAAGTGCCTTTTTTTTACTGCTCTTCACCATACTCACTTGCAGGCTAATTGTAATTCTGTAAATTATTGATACGTGTCTTGCCAGAAAACGTGTTTAGTGCAGGATAAATATTATTTACATCCATCATCCCACGATGTCTGAGGATTTAGTGCAAATATTGCACTGTAAAAGTGGAGAAACTTCACTGGCCACCTTAGAATCATGGAATAGTTTGGGTTGGAAGGGACCTTAAAGCCCATCTCATTCCAACCCCTGCCATGGGCAGGGACACCNTCAGGGCTCTCCACTGTCTCTCAGGTTTCCGTGTCTGTTGTGTTCCTGAAGCCAACATGAACTTTCATGGCAAGCGATGAAAATTTCTCTGGCAGCTTTAAAACAGATATTTTTAAGCTGCATTAGAGGCTTGGCATGTCTGTGGACATCTTATGGGAAATGGATTAGTGAGGAAAGTTCAGGTGTGTTGGCCAGCAGTGCATGAAAATTTAATTCATTGCGCAGTAGAACTGCAGTTTTACAGGTTTCTCACCATCCCCTGGGTGGGAGAATTGACATAGAAGGAGTGTGCTTAGGTCTGATTACAAAATACTAAGTTGGTTTTTTTTTTCACCAAATCGAATGAATTTCCTTGAAATGTTTGCAACAGCACACACAAGTTGCTCTTCCTTGTCCCATTTTATTTTCTGTGACCTAACTTGGCAGAGTTTAACACAACAGTGTCAAACGGAGCATTCTTCTGGGTGATTTTCCCATCTTCAGTGTGTTTTTCTGGTGGCACTTTTGCTCCTTCCAGCTCAGGAATGAGCCTTGTCTTTGAGGAGTCACATGGTCACACATTGCTCAGAATTAATGTCCCTGCTCACTGCTTTGTCACCCCAACACAATTCTTTGTCTTCTCTGGGCACTTCCAGTGCTTTCCACCCAGAAATCCTCAAATGATATCAAAAGGAGTTTATTAAACTTGGCTTTGCCCCTGGGGAATAAACTGAGGAATGTGGTGAGCTGGGCCTAGAGGAGAGTGAAGCTGCTGTTCAACTGATGGCTCTCAGCAGCCACAGAATCCCGGAACTGTTTGGGTTGGAAGGGACCTGAAAAACCACCCAGTGCCACCCCCTGCCATGGCAGGGACACCTTCCACCATCCCAGGGTGCTCCAAACCCTGTCCAGCCTGGCCTTGGGCACTGCCAGGGATCCAGGGGCAGCCACAGCTTCTCTGGGCACCCTGGGCCAGGGCCTCACCACCCCCACAGCCAAGAATTCCTTCCCAGTATCCCATCCATCCCTGCCCTCTGGCAGTGGGAAGCCATTCCCTGTGTCCTGTCCCTCCATGCCTTGTCCCCAGTCCCTCTCCAGCTCTCCTGGAGCCCCTTTAGGCCCTGCAAGGGGCTCTGAGCTCTCCCTGGAGCCTTCTCCTCTCCAGGTGAACACCCCCAGCTCTGCTAGCCTGGCTCCAGAGCAGAGGGGCTCCAGCCCTCAGAGCATCTCCATGGCCTCCTCTGGACTCTCTCCAGCAGCTTCTTCTGCTGTTGGGAGCCCCAGAGCTGGCCACAGCATTCCAGGTGGGCTCTCCTGTGACCAGGGCAGGGAGAGAATCCTCCCTCTCTCCCTGCTCCCTGCAGTGCCAGGGATGCAGCCCAGGACCCCGCTGGCATTTTGGGTTGTGAGCACCCAGGATACAGTGCTGGGACAGGAATTTCCTTTCCCCTTTCAAGGATTTTCCCCACATAGAAATATCATAACTTCTTCTTTAGAGCTCCTGACCACTCTTTAAACAGCACTTCAAGAGGTTTGCAGGTGGCAGCCACTCTCTCCTTCCAGGGGAAGGAGCCTTGTCCTGTCAGTGTCACAGGAGAGCACAGAGCTGTCCCAGGGGCACTGGACTGCTCATCTGAGCCTTCCCAGAGCGTGGTGGGTGAGCCCCTCTCTGATTTCAGGCATTGTTCCTTCTCCGGTGTGGCAGGAGAGCATCCAAAAGGTGCCTCTGACTCGTGGCATGTGATGCCACAGACAGGCATTAATAATTCAGCACAGCCCCCTGAACATGCCAGCCTGGCCTCAGACTGCAGCCAGCAGATTCAGCTGGGCTGTTTTTTGTGGGAGAGAATTGTGCTGTGTCCTCCTCTGTACCAAATCCCTCTTTAAACGTTACCCAGATGTAAGAAAAAGCAATAAATTGATATTCTGATGCACACAGGCCTATTTCTAAGTGAACAGTCATTTCACATTCCGCCTCTGACCTTGCTGGTCCATCTGTGGTAACGTAATCTTGGGTTTTAGTGTCCTCAGTGGGTGACTTTGTTTCACATCTGTGTCACTGTAGCTTCATATTTCTTTAATAATAAATGGCTGCAACAGAGATTAAAAAGAGTAATTGTTGCAGAGTAAATTCAGAGTTGTCACCTTTGTTATTCTGTTAAGTGCCTTTTTTTTACTGCTCTTCACCATACTCACTTGCAGGCTAATTGTAATTCTGTAAATTATTGATACGTGTCTTGCCAGAAAACGTGTTTAGTGCAGGATAAATATTATTTACATCCATCATCCCACGATGTCTGAGGATTTAGTGCAAATATTGCACTGTAAAAGTGGAGAAACTTCACTGGCCACCTTAGAATCATGGAATAGTTTGGGTTGGAAGGGACCTTAAAGCCCATCTCATTCCAACCCCTGCCATGGGCAGGGACACCTCCCACTATCCCAGTCTGCTCGGAGTCCTGACCTTGGAATGGCTTCGTGGTTTGCCCTTATAAATATATTTAAAAGGAAGATGAACGACTAACCTCTTGAAATTTTGGAGAGGTATTAACTTTTACCAGAGCTTTCATCCCTATTGAATATGAAGTTTTTGCAGTGGAAATGCCACTCTCTTGTGCACTCCTTTCAGCAATAAAAGGCATCTGGTTCAGGTGTGTTTGCAAACATGATGCAAAGGAGGAAATTTTAAGCTGAGGCTATTTCAGCACTGCTTTTGCATATCCTGTTGAACCCAGTAGTGAAGGAGCTGCTTGGCAGCACTTCCATGGCTGCTTTAATTAATTTGGTTGCCCTTGAGTGTATTCTCAGCTTTATAAAGTGATTGGTTACTGGCTCTGCCTGAACCTAAACTTCATCTCGAGCACAGTGACTTGTTAGAAATGGGTTAGACTCAGCTTTTCGACAGCAGGAGGGGTCCTGAGAGAGAGACTCAGGCAGATCCACAGATCCTTTTTCTGTGTCATCCCTGAGACACGGAGCCCTTGCCGTCTGTTCCCACAGCCACGGCTCATTCTGGCCTCTCATCTGTTGTTGTGACACTCCTCTGGCATCCCTCAGCGATTCCATCAGGGAATGTGACAACTGTTGTCCCCTGGAGGGTCCGCAGCCTCACCAGCTCTGCCGGCACGTCCTCCTGGGCCACGTGGAGCAAAAACTCCTCATCTTCACTCTCCCAGTCCTTCACAATCCACCCTGGAGCTGCAGCTCTTCCCTCGGCTTTCAAGGACCCTCTTCCCCCTCCAGCTGGCTCACACTCCCTGTTGCCTGCTGGCTGAATTTCAAACGAGTTTGCACTTTTCTCCTGAAGTTCTCTTGACATTTGGAAAGAGCCGCTTGCAGAACTCACCGTTCCTCAGATCTCCTTCACGTTCCTCTCCCACAAGGCCTGCAGAAACAGTCCTGCTATTCAGGCTGGAGAGGGTGCAGAGGTCAGGTGTCCTGAACTCCTTTCCCACAGGTAGCTGCCCGTTGTTTTATTTTTCATGGGCTTCAAACTGTTCCTGTGGGAAGATTGTCCAGTGGGTGAGCATCCTGTGGAGACAGCACAGAGAAAGGAGCAGCACCCCAGCTCTGTGTTACTGCTGTGCTCAGGTGCCAGCAGGGGTTTTCTACTCCGTGTTTTCTTGGATATTGAGAGGAAAATGTAATTTTTCTACACTGGTAATTTTGGTGTGCACTGAAAAGCCCCTTCAACCCCAGCAATCTGCCCACAAAATGGCCCAGGGGATGCAGTTCTTCCTCCTGCCTGGATCTCCTTGGTGTGGGTCTGGGGGGTGTTTGTCCACCACACACAGAGCCCAGTTTCCTTCTGCTTTGCCAGGAACTTGCTATCCATGCTTATTTATGCTGGTGTGTTCACGGCTGCTTTTCCTCAGAGGAGGGTGAACAGCTGTTCGGGATGCTGGCGCTGGAATTTAGAGGTTTGGATTTTTCCAGCTCGGCACAGGATGCTGTTAATGCTCTGCACAAAAGGGCAGCAGCTCTGGGTGTCTCACTCCTTCCACCAGTTCTTGTTCCCATCATGATCCAGCAGTTCAGGCTTGCCCAGCGCCCAGGAGGTGATAAAAGCCATGATCCTGCTGCCCTTGTTATCAGCCTTCTTCAGCCTGAGGTGGCAGGGATGTCTCACCTGACTCAGACTCCCCATCTTGTCTTTACAAAACACAGGCCTGTGCCACCAGGATTCCTGAAGGGATGGGATAGGCTGTTATTTTTCTGATTTCTTGGAAGCCACGTGCCAGGCAGGCACAGAGCTGGGAAAGCAAAGGGCATTTTTGGCCTCATCAAGTCCAGCCTCCTGCTCCTTGGTCAGTGCTCGGGTTTTTGGCTTCCCCTGGAATTGCATGGCCCTCGTGCCAGCTCTCCACGAGTGTGCAGAAAGACCATTCCTTGCTCTGCCTTTAATTTGGTTTCTGAAGGGCAGAGAGCTTTTAACCTCACTTAGTCTGAATATGAGCTGCTGCCTTCTGAGCAACTTGATCCTGCAGGCTCGAGTTTCCTCCAAGGAGGATTTATTGGCAAAACTTCAACTGATAAAGGGAGATAATAATCCCAGAATGGTTTGGGTTGGAAGGGACCTGAAAACCCATCCCATTCCTACCCCCTGCCATGGGCAGGGACACCTTCCACTATCCCAGGATGCTCCAAGTCCCATCCAACCTGGCCTTGGACACTGCCAGGGATCCAGGGGCAGCCACAGCTTCTCTGGGCACCCTGTGCCAGGGCCTCCCCACCCTCCCAGCCAGGAATTCCTTCCCAGTATCCCATCTGTAATCCCCTCTGTCAGTGGGAAGCCATTTCCTCTTGTCCTGTCACTCCAGGCCCTTTCTTTGAAATATTTCAGTGTCCTCAGGCTGCTGCTGAAGGAGCACTGAGGTAGGAGGGCCAGCTGGGAGGATGGGATTTGATACAGCTCTTTGGGAAGAAATAGGAATTGTTCCCTTTGTTACAGTGTTTGATGTGCTCAGAAGCAGACAGGTAAAGGTGCTGCATTCCCCTGCTCCCTCTGGAAGAGCTGGGGGTGATGGAGCAGAGCAGCCAGAGCAGCTGCAGGGGGGAAAAAAAACATCAACTCAATCAACTGCTGCCTCATTTATCCTTCTGTGAGGTATCTGAGCTTGTTCCATCTGTGGGAGAAGCCTCAGGAGGTGGTAAAATGGGTCGGGCAGAAACTCAAGGAATCTCTTGGCTTTTTTGGGGAGGAAAAAAAAATTAAACCCTTGGGTGAAAAAACAGCTCCCACTGTCCCAAAATGAGTTGGGAACTGGGAGGGAGAATGGAAGAGGGGAGTTGGAAAGAGAGAGGGGGGTTTGGTCAGGCTGCATTCCACTATTGCCACTATTCCCACGTTTTTTTGGATGATTCGTGCCCTCCTGTTTTGAGGCAGAACCAGCAGGTGCTTCCTAAGCACATAATAGACCCCACAGACCAGCAGGTGCTGAGGTTTGGGGCTGGCAGGAGCACAAAGGAAAGGAGGAAAGCTGATTTAACCAGGAATTCCTTGGATGGAGGTGCAGTGAGAGCAGGAGAAGCTCAGGATGAGGCACCCATTACCTCTAACCCAGCCATGAGCTGCAGACATGGAGCAGCCACTTGGATGTCGTGGGTTTGGGAGGCTGAGGAGGGAGTTGGTATTTTGTTGTTTGGATTTTTTTTCTTTTTTAATTTAATAGTGAGCCTTTAATTAAGACCCCTTAGAGGGAGTAGAAAGACAAGCTGTGCATTAAAAAAAATCAGCTCTTAAAAATTATAGTGATGCCATTTAGGAAACATAATTTCATAGGCAGTTACATTTTTCGTGTTTAAATCCAAAGAAAAAATCACTGATTTTAGGCAATGTAAAGCCACTTAATGTTTGTAGAAGCTATTTTTATATTGATTGTTAGGATATATCAAGCTGTAACTACAAAATATTTGAAAGCAGCTCATGTTGCATTTACTGGCCTAAAACCCTGCTCAAACCAAACTTTTCTTGCACAAGCTGGAATATTTTATGCTTTTTAAGACTTAAGAACGCAAATCAGGATTAAATCATACAATGGCTTAACCAAACAGGTTTTAAGCTGGGACTTTAAATGAATATGCTCTTTCTTTTCACTTCCTTTTTTTTTTTACATTTTTTTTTTCCTTACCCTGCACCAAAAAGGTTCAGTTTCTAATCTCAGGACTGGCACAGGACTGTTGGCAGGACCCCAACATCCGTAAGTGCTCACTGCAGGTGGAGGGCTCCTGGTTCTGGCAGAGCAGCAAACCAGAGCATTCACAGTGCCTGGAAACCTGGAGCCTTTCCCACAGCAGACCTGCTACTCCACAATCACCTCAGGGATTTGGAGTTTGGCAAGGATCTCCATCAGATGATTTGGTTGAATTCAGCGCTCGGACTCTGGTCTGCAAAATTGTAAATGTGCACCTATTTGGAAATCCATTTCTTAGTTTTGTCCATGTTCGTGCCTAACTTCTCAATAGCAGCAAGTTTTTAAGGAGAAGAACAGTCAAAAACAGGGCTGGACTCAGTGTCCTACGGGGATTTTCCAAGGATATTCTGTTTTATGCCCTCAGATTGCAAGATCAGATCTTTAAAATGGAAATGCCATGATGCCAGGAGATTTTTTTACCCGCTCCTGGCAGGAATCCCCAAACACTTTGATTTCAGCTGATTCTTCCTGTTTTATTCTGGGTTTTAATCAAAACCTTTCTAAATGGAGAAAATACCAGCCAGCCACAGCTCATCCTGGTTGATATTTTCAGCTCCAGCTCTTGCTGAAACCTCTGCCTGTTCGTTCCTGTGTGAAAAGTTTGTGCCCACAGTCTGTGTAGACCCAAATGGGAGAAGAGGCAGCATCACAGCCAAAAATACTTGAAAATAGGTGTTCTGATACTCCTCTCTCCAAGCTGCTGCAAGGCTCTGTTAATCATGGCACAGTGCTTCAGGCAGCGGGTTTGTTGTGTGGATTCTCACTCAGTAAAATGTGTATCAAACACTGGCACTTCTGGTGCCATTCATATTTATATTCAGTAATGACTCAGGCTCTTGAAAAATCATGCTGAAATTATATGTTCCATGGCTTTAATTTCCCCCTGCTAACACGGGAATGATTTGCACTCTCTTGTTTGTCCTCCTCCCTGCCACAGCCTGGAAGCATTGCTCAGTTTCCATGCTGAGTCTCACAGGCAAAGCTGCCTTTTCCTTTTTTTTTTGCATTGGCCAGTTCCCAAATCTCATGGTTTTCAGTGTTTTCTCTCCAAAATAATTTCTGGGAAGCTGTGCCTTTTTATCCTGTAGTGTAGGATTTGGAGCAGAGAGACTCAGTGAACACAGGACCAATATTTATTTATTGCTGTACTACTATAGGATTAGTCTGTGCTGTTTAAGAACCACGTTGCACTCCAGCTTTTCCCCAAAAAAATCCCTCCTGGAAATCTATAACCAGCAATCTGGGTTTTTAAGCATTGTTTATATCAAATATTCAAATTCAGGCTTTGTTTGTCTCATTTGTGCCTTTTTTCTTCCAGCATCATCCTTTTACCTGAGATGAGGCTTTTTACTTTTTAGCAGCATCATTTCATTCTGATTCCTTGGGAATAATTTCCAGCAAGTGCAGGTGTAGGAAGGGAAGGAGGACAGAAAGCTGCATCTCCTTTTAGCCAGGCTAAAAGTGGGGAGGAGAAGGCAAGGCTTGATGAGTTCAAGCCTGCTTTACTGAGACCCAAGAGCAATTTGAGGATATTTTCCCAGAACCCATCCAGGCTCTCACTGCAGTGTCTGAGCACATCCATTTTAGTGGATTTCTCTCTTCCCAATCCCCTGTTGCTCACAGGGATAAAGGAGAAGAGGGCATAACTTGTGTAGTGGGGTGATGCAAAGGTTATGGCAGAGATGGGAGTTGATTCCAGGTCATGCGTGGCTCAGGCTCCTTCCATCCTCCTTAAATTAAAAAAGGAGCTGAACCTCTTGACACCAGAGGAATGCTCAGTGCTGTGGAGAAAATGGGAGAGAATCCAGCAAGAAGGGAAACACCACGGTGCCAGTAGCCACTGCTGTGCCAGTGAAAACCAGGTGTTGCTGACCCCAGAGGGTGCTGTTCGATATTTCCAGCACAGCTGCCATTTATTGAAGTGTTTCTTTCAGTTTGATGCCTTGGGCCGTGCAGTGCAGCTGTTTTAGGGTCACCACGTGTCCTGTGTGGTGGCTGCTGCTGGCCCTGGAGGGGAGGGA
>VYZQ01068153.1:7265-17764 GCA_013400655.1 Mystacornis crossleyi
TGTGGAAGGTGCACTCTGGACAAGGCAGGGGAATTCAGGATGGTGGTTCTGGAGCTATACACAGTCTTCATTCCTGTGTTTTTTAACACTTGAGACTTAGGAGCTTGGCTTTTCAAACTCACTATTCTTTTCAACAGATTTTACATGTAATGTAAAACATGTTTCAACACAGTCTGAACTTTATTTATTGCTTTTGTTGGAAGAAGGGAAAAATCAGATCCTAGTGAGGATTTTCGCTTGTAAAACTGAAAAAAATCAGCAAAAGTGTCTTCAAAATCTCAGGTCGGTTGAAAACTTTTAAAGATTTGGATTAGTTGAAGTTCTGAAGGAAGTTTAAAATAAAACTTGATCTTTATTTGATAGAGTTGCCTGTACTTCATCTGGTCTGCAATCCCATCACACAAACCTATCAGAACATAAACTCATCCAAAATGTCCCAGAACTTGAGCATGACCTTGACTGAGTGCATTTCAAGCAGATCTATTGAAGTCATTGTGGGACCAGAGCCTTTGTTTGGCTGGAGCAGCCTGACCTCATGCAAGTGGATGCTAAGAGAGTTCTCAGCCGGGAGAACAGGCTCTACTTAAAGCTGCCCCTTAAAATATAATCCGAGCTATCCTTAGATCCTGCAGCTTTTTGGCCATGTAGATCAAGTCACTCATGATATTAAGGCTTCTAATGAGAAAATGGCACATATTCTCAGGTCCCAGGGCAATGAGGCCATAACTTTTATCTGTAAAAATGAAGATAATCTAGACTTTTTCTTTCTTTAGGAGGTACATAGCATTAATGGATCATTTTCTAGTTAATGAAACAATATGCTTTTGATAATGGTTTTAAGTTGCCAGCAACATATTAGTCAAATTTCTTTTGGATTCTTTTTCCCTTTACAATGCCCAAAAGCAGTCAACACAGATATTATCATGAAGCATTCACAAAATATATGCAGCCCTATGAACATGGTGATGTAAAAGTAGACTTAATTAGAAAAATATCACTTGGCTTCTGCTGTCGTTAAAAGGATACTGAATTTTTTAGCATTTTATTTAAATTCAAATTGTGAAATTAAATGCTTAAAATGTTCAAGGAATGAAAGGAAAGGAAGGTAGGAAAAATCAAAGCTTCCTTCACCAAATAGGAAACGATTTGCTGCTGGAATTTTAAGACCTGATATACAAATGGCTTTTAAATTGAACTTTGACATAAGGCTATTTGGAAGTAGCTGGAAGTTTTTGATATTTGTTTATTCTTTCTTTCAAAGAGGAAAGCTTAGACTAAAACTGAAGGAAAAAACCTTACCAAAACAACTGTGGCAAAAATTATTTAGCCCTGAAATTGTTGAGACGATACCTTATGGAAATAGTTCTGCTGCTTTCAATTTTTTAAATTTTATTTTTCTTATCCAGAACCCTTTGTTTGGCTTCTTCTTCTAAAATTGCTGTGGTTTTGTTCATGAAATAGAAAAATAGTACATCATGAGACATGTAATGCACCACAGAAGGAGGCCCATAATGAATAGAGATGTAATACAAACATTCTGAGAAATGATTGTAGCAACACATCCAAACAAAAACATTTTGGCCCATAGCTTTCTTATTTTTCCTCAGCTCTAATAATTTCTAAGTTCCTCTTGCTGGGACAGGATACAAGTCTAAGAAAAATGCACTGATGTCTCCCTATGAAGAAGGAAAGCATAGGAAGACATATCTCATATGGAACAACAAATCTTTCTGTCTTGCAAAACCAGCATTTGATAGTACTCCATCTCCTCCCCTCTGAAGTGGGCGTGTACTGCTTGTATTAAGAGGCAAAACCACCAAAAGTTGTTCTTGTCTTTACAGAAAGCACTGTATCTCCTTCGGATCATTGCAAAGATGGCAGAACTGATGTGCTTTCAGATTCTTTGCACCCTTTTGAAGGTGAGAGTGTCTTAAAGGGTTATTGTAAACAGCTTCACATAGGAGTTACATGATATGGTTCAGACAGCTTAATTCAGTCACAGTCAAGAGACTCCTACCAAATGCCCTTTGTATTTATACATAAATATACTATGTAGTTCAAGCTGGATAATTGCAAAGTATAAGGTACGGACCAACTAGACAACAAGGAGGGGAAAAAAAAAGGAAAAAAAACCTACTACATAACTTTGCCAAGAAGGAGTGAAACATCTCTGAAATTGTTGAAAGAAAATGTCTTTTAAGTCTCCTGTGCAGGCACCATAAGGCCACGAAGTCCCAAACCATATGTCTGAACATAGTAGGCCTCCCAGGGTCCCACAGTGAATCCCACAATGAACTGAGTGTTTGGTAAATACTAAAGGGCTATAAGATGACTCAGTCCTAGCTGGAACTTGTAGGCCCTCTTCGAACTAGCATTTCCCAACCTCTCTGCTCATGCTGATGTTTTTGGGCTTATGAAGCTCCAAGTCTTGAGTGTCCTAAATGCCTTGCATGGAACAGTTACCCATTGTGTACAGTATCATCTGTGATGGATACACTTCTGGTGAGAGTTTTATGTCTTTATAACAAAATGAGTTTGGTACTTTTCTGTTTGTCTCTGTGTCCTCCACCTCGTTCTCCTATAGAAAGAGTGCAACACAATGTGCAGCAGCAATACTCAGTCCTTAATCAGAAAGCTGTATTCCAGTTTCCTAGACCAAGACCTTCTTTTCTCTCTAGTCTTTTTTTTCCCTAGGTATTTTTTGTTTCCTTGTTTGCTTGTGTGTTTTTGTTTGTTTGTCGGGTTTTTTTGTTGGGTTTTTTTGGTTGTTGTTGTTATTGGGGTGTTTTTTGTTTTACTGCTTTTGTTTTTCTTTCCTTTTGGTTCTGGTCATGGTGAAATATTCCTGGGATTTATGTCATAAACTTGACAGAGCAGTAACATGTCTGTCTAATGTCTTTATTCTTTACAGGGCTCCCTAAACAGCTGAACTTCCTGTCTTACAAAGCACCAGCCTATGCTGGTTTTGAAAAGCAAAATTACCCCTTGGCAAAGGGAGTAATTTCAGTTGTGGTGCATCAGATGTTGAATTTGGAGGCAAACTGCTATATTCCCTCTCAAGGAGATTTTTTTTCCTAAATGATGTAAAATTATTTACATACAGCTACATACTGGGGTCTGTGAGAGGTGATGTTTCCAGCCAGTCTAAGAAATTTCTCTCTTACATGTCAAAAACTTTGCATAGCTTTCTAAGAGTTAGGAGTGGGATCATTGGCCTTCCTAGTCCTATGATCCACACAGGAAAACTTTCAGGTGGCTGACTGCCATGGGATGCAGAGCACCCAGCATGACAGGAAGAGCTGAGAGGTTGTCTCGGGAGTCCTTTGCAGTGGGTACTCCCATCGCTGTATTTCAGGCTAGAATTAAGCACAGCTGTGCCGCACATGGAGCAGGGACACGTGTTGTTTTCAGCCTGCATGTGCTCTCCCACAGCTGGGGACTAGCACTGCCCCTCAGTGCAGGCAGGGAGGATGGTATGGCTGGGTGTGCTGGCTCACAGCCGAGTTGGGTGTGAGGGCTTGAGTGACAAAGGTCGGCTGCTGTGCTGTAGAAAGCCCTGTATTTCTTTCTTTAACATCCTATTCTGCCTAGGTGAGTTTCTCGCAAGTGTTTGGGGTGTGTTATTCAAACCTCACAAGCCACACAGCAGGTAAAGTACTTGGATATATGTGTTTGTTGGCAGTCTGTGGGCCCATATGTGAGCAGGTACTGACCTTACCCCACAACTTTTTACTCTATAACAGAAGGCAGATTGTTCCCCAGTCCCCTGCCCTGCTTCTGCACAGGTAATGCTCAAAGAGAAAGTAGAAGATGTTAAAAGCAGACATTTGTGTCAAGGTCTTCCTGCTTTGGCACAATAGTAAGTTTAATATCAGTGCTTAGAAATTAACCTTTGATCACAGAAACCTATATTTTAAGACTGATTTATATTTTGTTTCAAAGGACCTAGGCTGGTCATTTGATGAATCTGACCCCAGAAGGCACTGTTTTCTTAGACTTCCACTGATTTTTGAGAACTGAAGGGTGTGTGTAGCAATGTATTGTAGTATTCAGTATTGAATCAGGACCAAAACTTTTTTTACAAAGAGAAGGTTAATGATGGGCATCCAATGGGATTAGAGCCTCGTAAACATTGCCTGATTACTTGTTGGTCGTCTGTGCTGCTGGTACCTATTTCAGCTTCTGGTAATTAGCCCATCTCTTAATGAAAATGCACTTCTAATTTTTTTTTTAATTAACTCACCCATCCCCAAAACTTCAGGTTTTAGATACCTTTTCTGTAGTTAAGTCAGTGTTGATACTTTTGCCATTTCATATGCCATTTGTATAAGTTGACAAAGATACAATTAGCTCAGAATTATCTGTACCTGCAGTAATTGTCTTGTGGGTGTTGTGATATGTTGAGGAAGACAGTCTTTTTCAGACATAAGATCACAGTGTGATGCAGGGAAAACTGCTCAACTTATGGTTTTAATCAAATCAGAATTAAAGTGGTTTTGTCTTTTTAACAAGGACATGCTGACCTGGCAATCAGTAAGCTCTGTGCTGAGGGTCAGCATGAGCAATACAACATATAAACAACAACCACAGATACTTCCAAAATGTTAGTAAAGAGCTTTGAAACTAATCCTAAAAATTCCGAGTCTCAAACATGCATTGCTTTGGGCAGCCCACTCCTCCCCAGGCTGCGTGGGCTACAAGCTGACAGCCCTCTTCTGGGAGTGTGGGTTCCCCCGTTCCCACACACATCCTGCAAGTTCCTTTGTAACCACATTTCAGGTATGGTGACATGTACCTGTGCTGCTCCCTGTGCTCACATACGTGCCACAAGACCCCCTGCACAGCTGGCGTGGGGATCCCTCCTTGTTACACCCTGCCCTGCCACCAGACAGAGAGCCAGCACCATCAGGCCAAGGCAGAGGTGAGATACCAGCACCAAACCAGGACTGCCTGCTCCAGTGTCTCTCTTCACCTACCACAAACTTCCATCCTTCTTTTTCACTTCTAAATCTGATTCTTTCCCCAAAAGCCTTTGGTTACACCCAATTATCACTTAATCTGGGTAACATTTGCGTGGAGCAAACTTAATTGATATTTTTACCTAGCCCACTGGGGGCAAGTATCCTCTTGGGACTGCAGTTTTGTATTAAGCTGGTCACACGCACTTTATCGTCACTCCCATTTGACAGCATCTCTTGTTATCCAGCCCCTCTTGCCAGGCAGAGGTGGTGTGGGCTCTCATGCAGTAGTGAAATTCAAATCCGTACTTCCCAATGCTGTTGTTTGGGTGGGCTGCACTCGGGAAAGGCACTTACCCCATTAACGACCTCCACAATCCCAGTGGTCCCAGTGGTTGTCAGAGTCTAAGAGCCTGTCTGTCGGGGTGAAAGAAGCAGAAACTGTTTTTTAAGAAAGTTGAATTAAATAGAAACATCTCATCCCAAGGGAGGAGATATATCCCTATAGGATACCTGAAGAACTAATGTGGGGGATGTACAACAGTTGGATATTTTTTCTTGGATGTGGCGGCAGTGGCCGGGAGTGATTCACTGGAATTGAATGACTGTGGGAATACCATTTGCAAGGAGAAAACAGCTCATACTCCGGAGCAGCCGGAGGGAAGGAGAAGCGGCCCTGCTGTGCGGCTTCCTCCTACACACGGTGACTTTCTGTCGGCCCCTGTGAGTTGCACAGGGGTCGGGGGTGCCGCGAAGGTGCAGAACGCCGAGCGCCTGCCCTGCCCCGCCCGTCGGAAGGACACCCGGGCAGGGCCGCCCTGGGCGGGTCTCTGCGAGCAGCCCCCGCATCATCCCCGCCGGGCGCTCCCGGGCCGCTCTTCTGGTACAGCGGGGGAGGCAGGGGGACAGCGGCCGCGGGAGCCCCGTGCCGGGCGCTGTGTCTTTAAGGGCCGTGGCCGGCTCCGGGCTCCATCCTCCCTCCATCCCCATCCCCTCCCTCCCCCGGCCCGTCGGCGCTGGGCGCCGGGAGGAGGCGCCTGCCGCTAACAAAAGTCTGCGGCGGAGGCTCCCTTTCCTCCCGCCCCGGGCAACAAGTGGCTGGCGGTGGCCTCCCGGGGGAGGCGGCAGCAGCGGCAGGGCTGCGAGGAGGAGGAGGAGGAAGGCGGAGCGGCGCTGCAGCATCGGAGGAGCCGAGCGCCAGCCGCGGGGCGGTAGAGCCAGCGCCCGGAGGCCGTCCCGCCCGTCCGGCTTGTGGATTATAACTGGAGCCGCCTTCCTTGCCCTGACACCCCGGCTGGAATCTGGGGCGGGAAGGGGCCCACCGATACATCGCATTTTTGATTCTTTCGGTTTTAAAGTTTTTTTACTTTTTTCTTTCCGCCCCCCCCCCCCACTCTGTTTTCTTTTNTTTTTTTTTTTTTTTTTGAGGTGGGGAAGGGAGGGTGTCGGCCACCCGAGAAGAAGCGGAGAGGAGGTTACAAGGCTGCTTTGGACATGTCGCCCTGAAAACTTTCGGGGGCTCTTCCCCCGCCACTGCCCCAGGGCTGCACCCCGTCAGCCGCGGCCGCTCGGCGCCCCGCGGTAGAGATGCTGAGCGGCGGCGTGGGAAAGCGGCGACGAGCATGAAGGCGGCAGGATGGGCGCGAACAATGGCAAGCAGTACGGCAGCGAGGGTGAGCTGGGGGGCGGCAGGAGGGGTGCTGGAGCAGCGGCGGGGTCGTCCCGGCCGGGGAGGGGGTGACCGGGCGAGGGGCGCCGCGGCAGAGTCCTCCTCTCCCCGCCCGGATCCGCGACACAATCCTTGGGCTCCCGCTGCGCCCCTTAAAAACACCCTTAATGTTTAATTATTTTTTTCACTAGATAGGAGTTTAAGTGCTGTCTCAGCTCATGATGTCGCGGCAGCGGGGCGGGTTGCTGTTCGAAGGCAGCTCGGGGGTTATGGCAGCGTTAACTTCTCTGAAAACTTGTAGAGAGCTCTTTGTAATCCTTTTCTACTCGTCTTTATATCCCGGGATCCTTATATTATGCAGTATGGTATATGACTGCTTCCTGTCTGAACAGAAAGAAAAAAATTAACCCCGGCAAGGGTTGGGGGGAGAGTTAATGTTCTCCAGCTGTTGTCCATAGATTGTACTCCTGCAATTTCGCTTTAGCGAAACTTTAGTGGGTTTGGTTTTAGATATACAGGGCCTGATTCGTTCTTGTGGAAACCTATTACTCTCGCTGGAGTTGAATCAGGGATGAATTTCAGCTGCTTTGCTTCTGGTGTGAAGGACTACTGGAACAGTCAGCTGGTGTCAGGCAAACCAATGGCAAGTACAGAAAGTTTGTCTTCTTGCCAGCTAGTTTTAAGCTTTCTTTAACTTTTACTTCTATATGTATTGCCCTCCAAGTATTTAGGCAGCTCTGTAGGATGTATATCTTCCCCTTGGGGTATTGGGCAACCGTATAGGATCTCCACCACCCCTTTTTTTTTTGTTGTTGAGGGTTTGTAAGTGGAGCGAGGGAGATGATCTTGTGGTCTGCTCCATTCTTTGGGAGTTCAGACGGCAACTGCCAAAAAATACACCTCTCGCATCCAAAATATGCATGGCGATTGTGTAAAGGAAAGGGGAAAGACGCCACTTCTAGAGCAGATTCTGCAGTTCCTTTCATTTATTGCCAAATGAGCTCTGCTTTCTGAAGACTTGATGAAGTCAGATGCTTTAAGCTATTCTTCCTGTTGTGGGGTTTCAGTCAATTGATACCATCACTAGAATAACTCCTGCATAAATGGGGTGAACCTGGAAGTTGCAATCAAAGCCTCTTTGGATTCCTCCTGAAAGGCGAAATCTTGGTTTTTCTCCAGAGTTGAAAGAGACATTGTTGATAGTTCAAACAAAACTTTGTTTTCAGGAATTTACCTCTTTTTAAATGTCAAATATTAAATACAAGTTTACTTTCCTAGTTTTCATTTGAACTTTTAAAATAATTTTTATAAGGAAGATTATTCCTGGAAATCTGTTTACCTGAAAAATATGTGGAGCTTGAGATTTCAGGCTTGAAATCATTTGTAGTATGCAGTAGATTCAGACTGAAGTGTTAAAGCTTGAAATGAGTCTTTCTTAACGTGTTCCAGCAATTGTGTTTGAACAGTGCTATTGATGCTAATATATCACTGGAGCAAGCACTTTATCATGGAGCAGAACTTGTAGAGTTTCATGGAGCAGAACTTGTAGAGTTTCTTTCCTGTGCAGTGGAAATCATCGGTTACCTTAGCAAGAGTCTTACTGCTGTCTTTCACTTTCTTGCCGTGAGGATAAATCATTCTTCTTTCTCTCACTTATTTAGCTCTTTGCTTGGTTTTTCAATAAGAGGAGCCCTTCTGTCTGATAGTGGACGGAGCAGTCTTTTGTTGTAGAAGCTGTCAAAAGTCAGATGTTTTGTTTAAGGACCTCTCTTAAAACGTAATGCTTGTTGCAGCTGACCAAACAAGACACTACGCATCATCATAGATGAGGGGACTGAATTGAAGGATGTTGCCCTTTAACTCTTGCCAAGTTGATCAGACACCTTGGCAGTGTTTCCTTGTGTTTTGCTGCACACTGTGCTGTAATGTTTCTGCCCAGAAAATCTTTCTGTGCTGGACATGACGCTGGGTGGGTGCTGACTGTAGGGCCAGCTGTTGGCATGAGATCTTTGGGGAAAGGGTAACTGGATGCTGTCCCTCTTACCACCTGAGGCAGTTTCTCATCCTCATGGGAAGGACTTTAAAACTGCAGGCTTCTGTAACATCAGGAAATTGGCTTTGTGATGTGAATTGGAGGAATAATCTGTGTTCTTATGTATGAAAGGAAGCTGTGGCATTGAGGTGAAATTGTGCTTTGCAAAATAACTAACCTTTCAAGACGTCTTCTTCACAAGTGACTTCTTCATTAAACTGAGACCTGAGGACCAGTCAAATTTGAGAAGAGCTAAATCATGGTACAAAATTTTGACGATACTGATGTTCAGACCGATGTAGGAATTTCTTTTTAATGAGGCAACTGTCCAGAATCCTACAGTTGTGGATAAAACTTCTTTGGGCATCTCCTGCACTTTCTTCTTCCAGAAGCTGGTCTAGAGAGGATTAGTGACAATGAGCAGCAGCTGCAGTTGGTCAGCTAAAATGTATCATGAAAGACTTGATGCAACACAGGAGCCTGGTGCTGTAGAGAACAGAGGATGGCAGGGGAAAAAAAGATGAAACTGTGGGAGAAATAGATGAAATAGCTGCTCAGACAAGGAAATCAACATCCTTTCTGAATCATAAGCCTTGTTGACAAACTTTTCCTTCTGAATCTGAATATTTGATTTGGGAAGATTTTAATGCAAACTCTTTAGCAATAACTTTCACTCAGTTCTTAGTGTGAAAATGTTCCTTCTCCAAACTTTTACTTGTGGTGTTTTCTGTTCACAAACCACTTGGAGGGAGAATTCCTGTGTAGATCCCAGTGTTCTGCTAAAGTAAGCACCAGTACAAAAAACCTGCCTTTGTCATGATGGTTTCACAAAGGTGGCTTTAATTATGATGTGTGACCTGGTATAGAGTAGATAAAACTCTCTAGGAATTGCCAGCATTGTAGCACTGTGGAGAAATGGGTCAGTCTGTGTTCATTTTGGAGTATGTTACCCTCTCAAATGTCTGCCTTCAGCTGGGGAGCATGGTTAAGGTCTGCATCATAGACCCAGGCTTTCAGACTTGTCCTCTTTCTGGAAGGGGCTGTTGGACACTAACTCCTTGTGAGTGCTGCCTTTCATTTCAAACTAGATCTCTGCTAACTCAGTGATGCCAGGTGTTCTGACACACCTGATGTTGTATATGGAAATCTTTTTAATCCAAAAGTTCTGGCATTCAGGACCTATAGATTTTTGCATATGTTAGAATTTGTTTCTGCATAAAGTGTTGCTGGATTTACTTCACGTGCAGTGGTTATGTCAGCTGTGAAAAACAGTATACCATGATAGTCTTGCACTATTTTGTTTAAGGAGTTGAATCATAATCATTTACCAGTTATTTATATTGGTGGTTAGAATCTGTGAAGCTTCATGGAAAATCTTAATGAGGGTAAGGGGATGGGAAAGGTAATAAATTAGCTTTTCCTATATTATTTAATTACAAAATTGTGACACCCCCTTAAGGTATCGTCCCTGTGTACTGCATCTTCAGCAGCAAAGGCAGTTTTTCATCCTGGTATTTATTTTTTTCTTCCCTATGAGGTTCCCAGAGTCAAGTGAAGAATCCTGTCAAGTTAGGTGCTGAAATGCTCCAGGCTGTGCATTTGTTTCCTCACTTTGTTTTGATGTCTGAGTTGCATTTACACATTACTATTTGAGCTGTTAAACATGAAGTTTAGTATATCACACTTAGCACCATCTTACTTTTCTGTTCTGATATTTTCTCAGGTGATCTGCTGACCTAAAATATCTCTCTGCTCTGATAAGTATTTTTTGGGGGTTTGGGGTGTTGTTTTGGTTTTTTGTTTGGGTGTTGTTTTATTTGGGGGGGGGGGGCAGGGGGGG
>VYZQ01068157.1:0-19480 GCA_013400655.1 Mystacornis crossleyi
AAAGGCAGATTTAAGGTGCAGAACAAACTGCAAATGGTTGGCCTTGTACTCTTCCAGGGATGCAGGGACAGCCACAGCTTCTCTGGGCAGCTGTGCCAGGGCCTCCCCACCCTCACGAGCAGGAATTTCTTCCTAATATTTAATCTAAACCTACTCTCTGTCAGATTGAAGCCATTCCCCCTTGTCCTGTCACTCCAGGCTCTTGAAAATATTATAAAAATGCACTAAGGAATGCCGTATATTTTTCCTGGAGCCCTCATTTTGCTCAAGCTGGTTGTGTCCACCCTTCCCAATGTTTTCTCATGGATTCATTTGAAGATGTATTTGTCCCTCTCCCCACTCTCAGGTAGGCAACCGCACTTCCTTTGGAAATCCAAGTTGCAGGTGAGACAAGAAAGCTCCCACGGCTCTTGGGCTGCCACAATCGCTGATGGTTTATTTGGTGAACGGGAATTTAGGGCTGGACTCCTGTCTTGGAAAACCCTCTTGGAGTTGCTTCTTCCCCAGCGCAGAGTTAAAGCTCCTCACCTTCCTCCTTTTTCAGCCGTGTCTGGTTCAGCCGCCTGAGTGGTGCTGCAGAGCGATTTCCGCCTGTGATAAAAGGAGTGGCTGAATCTCACTCCTTTGCACAACCCCCCAGCCTTCAATTCTCGTTTGCTGCAAAGCCAGCGCAACCAGAGCAGCTTTTATCACCTGGGCTGGTGAGCTGCTCTTCTGCTTGCAAGCTAAATTATACTGGATTTTGGGAAGGTGGCTACCCACTGGAATAGCTTCCAAAGGGAAGAAACCCCGGAGTCTCCCCCAGCTGAAAAGCTTTCTGCTAAAACCCAGATTTCCATTAAGCTTTGGAAATGGGGATTCTCGGGAAGAGCTGACCTGATGCCCTCTGGAGACGCTGCCCTGAACCTGTGCCTTCAGTGGGTGTTTGATGAGATTATCAAGCACAGAGGGCTCCTGCAAAGGCTGAGAGGCTCCAGCTCAGTCGCTGATGCAGGAAGATGCCGCGTTATCAGGGATGATACAGGGGTTTTAATATGGCCCAAACCGTTGCAATTTATAGTTAATCTAAGCCAGCCAAGAGCATCAATGACATAAAAGGATACGATCTCTAGGTTTACTCAGTTTTCTGAGGTGACCGTGGTTTAACCAGGCCCAGTGAACATTTTTCTGTATAAATCGGAACCGTTTAATCACCCATCAACACAGCAAGTAAGAATTCTCCCATTTGTCTGACTCGAGGCCAGAGTTGAGGAGCTGAGGGCCAGGTGAGCTCACCTTCATAATTGCCTAAGGGCCTGCAGAGAACAAACTCCACAACCGCCACCATCCCCTGAACCCAAAACTCGTGATATCCGTAAATACATAAAACATCTGATTTCCAGAGCTGTGGGGTCTGGTTTCCTCACTGTGAAAGCCTCCAGAAAGGCTGTCCAAGGACACAGGCAGCAGTTTTCCCCCCATCAGACAACCCCACTGCTCCCAGCCCCTCGGGAGCTCTGCATCTGTTCCCAAGCAACCGGGGAGGCAATTTGGGAGCAGGCAGCACCCTCAGCACTCTCTCCTTGCAAACCTGTCACAGCCCCAGCCACTCAGTGCAAGTAATCCTCTCCACAAAGGCACGGGGTTAATGTAAGAAGATTATACATTTCCAGAAATAAAACTGCTTCGACACTTCTCTAATCTATAGTTAGGGGATGTTCAGGGTATAATTTTCCCTCACAACCACTGGATACTTAATGCAACAACTGATGAGCCCAGAGCTGTTTCTAGGTCAGAGACACAGCTTGGGGAAAGCTTTCCAGTGAATTCATCTCTTGGTCAGCAGTTACTGTTTCCACAGTTCAGACTGGCCACTAGGCTGCAGGAGGGCTTTGTCCTCCTTGGGAAACTCCCAGCAATCCCAAAAGTTATTCCTAAACACACATGATGTGGATCTCCATGCTAGACACTGATGGATTTAACTGAAGAATTAGCTCTGCATCAGTCTTTGAAGGTATTATTCAATTAACTGTGTGAAATGCCTGGCTTGTGGAGGGCAGAGGCCACAGGTTTTTTTATGGGAAGCTACTGGAATATTTCCTATGAGAAGGGAAGAAACCCCTCAAGTATTGCCAGTGAAAACTGCATGTAACAGCTGGAATTTACATATCAACACAAATAAAATGATATTAAAGAACCGAAGGCACTCTGATCAATACCCTGGCTCAGACAAGTGAAAAACTAAAATACTTGGGGTCACTGGACAAGTGACCTTTCACTGCTCAAACACCCTTTTACCTGAGCTAAACTTACATGTCATCTGAAATGAGACCGGCTATGCATATTTTGCTATCTATTTACTATTAATTTACTCTTTATTACCATTCATTATTGATTTTCAAGGGTTGGGTGTGCTCAGACATGCAGACACGTAACCAGGTCAGCACTCAGGCAGTGAGAAGAGCCTAAAGGAACGATTTCCAGCAGTAAAAATTCAAATTACAGGGTGAGAGGGGCTTCAGACAGCAAGCAGAAATTACCTGAGCATCTCAATTTTGTCCCAATGCACAGGCAGTCAAGGTTTTGGAGGCTTTCACTTAAGAAGTGCTAGAAAAGGACAAGAGGTGGCCGCAATCTGCTTCCTCCTCTCAGGAGGAGCTGCTGTAATTTGAAGAGTTCAACAGGATTCCAACAATACCAAGTGCTCTCCCAAAAGCAATATTTGTGCTCTGCAAGGGCTCCGTGTGCTGGCTGTTATTGCCAGCCTCTCGCTGATGAGAGCTGCAGGAAATCTTTGTCTAAACCCGCAGATAACTGGACACTTGTGATGCAGAAATGAAAAAAATCCGGCAGTCGAGGCCTAATCTTGCCTGGCTTTGGGCTGGGACTGAAAGCCCCTCACATTTACTGAGCTGTGTCTCCCATCAGTGACAGCACGATGAGATGTGAGCCGACCACAAAAGAAGAAACCAGCCCGAACCTTCTGCCTGTGTCTAGGCTTCGAGTGACATTCAGAAAGGGTTTAAAAGGATGATGTATTTTTCCACAGGTGTACAGGTCAAGGACCTAAAAATAGGATATCTCTGCTCCTGATGCTGATAATTTTCTGCTTTTAACAGGGATTGGGACATCCAAACACAACAGTGCTGTCCTGGGGCGGGTTTGAACTAACTCGGAAGTGTTCCAGAATTTTTCTTTAGATGAAAATGGTGTAACACCAGTTTGCCCAGAGGTTGTAGATGCTTTGATCCCTGGGAACACCTCAGAGAGGCTGGATGAGGCCTGGTCTGGTGGAAAGTGTCCCTGCCCTGGCAGAAAAGGCCCTTAGAGCCCCTTCCCACCCGAGCCACGATTCCTCGTGCACAGCAGGCTCTGGGGCCCTGGAGCTGCCTGGGCTGCTGACATTACAATGCAAATTTAATAATGAAAAATCTCAATCTGCATGAGCTTAACAAGAATTCCATAAACTTTTGACCACTTCAGGCTGAGGGCAAGATTTACAGCTCCACCTGCAGCCAGGAGAGCTCTTACAAACCCTCCGCAGCCCACTGCAGATACAAAACTAAACTCAGCCCAGAAGCATCATCTTCCCAATTTAAGAGCTCTGCTAAATGAAACAGGAATATTTCCATGAAATCTCTTAAGCAGATTTCCCTGAAGCCACCAAAAACTTTTCACGGAAAGCCTTTTGTAGACCACTCACTCTGCAAATTCCCTTTTGGATGTGTTCATCCGAATTTCTGAGGGTTATGAAACTCCCCAGGTGCAGGAGGACAGATGTTGCCTGCAGAGCCACCAAATTCATCCCTCGGAGCAGAAAGGAGCCTTGCCTGGCTGGGAACCTCGCTCCAATCCTGGTTTTGTTTGGAATCCCAGCTCAGGGGGTGTTTCTATGAACTGCAAACCAGTTTAGGTGGAGCTGGGGGCGATTTAAGGTTTTGTGTGACGTGCACAGACCAGGCCTGAGGAGGCCAAGCTTTAGACAAAGCCTCTCGTGTTCCTACCACACCAACAATCACCCACAGCACGTCCCATAACAAATAACCCCACATCCTGTGAGGCTTTCACAAGGCGAGAATGCCAAAATAATGCAAGGAGTTGATCCCTTTCCTAAAAGGACTTCCAGAAAGGGCTTTTTTTTGCCACTTCAGGCAGGTAAATGATGTGTAGAGCCACTGGAGCCAGCTGTGGTGTGTGAAACTTGCAGTAAAATGCATCAGCCATCAGCCAGTGTAATCAAGCTCCTCATCAGGAAAGCAACCAAAATAGCTTGGAATGCACCACAACGACCTGGTACCATCGGTCTTTATTTTATTTTTATTGCTGTTTTCCTCCAGCCTCGGGGAGGTGCAGGAAAAGGACGACAGAACCAGAGAGGGAGTTGCCAAAGCAAGGCCAGGTATGAAAGTATTTATGGCTAAACGAGGCCAGCATTGCTTAGGGAATGAAACAAGACACCCCTGTGGTGTTAAAATAACCAATAATCCAATGCAAATAAAGGGAAAAAATGCACTCACTGTGTCACTGCTGCCTCACAGAACCTCTATTTCCCGCCCCCACCTCCCCGGCAGTTAACCACTTAAAAGAGTGTCAGGGAACCCCAAGAAAGCATCACTGGTGCTGGAGTCCTTTCAGAGGAGTTTGCAGCAGCCTTTCATCCCTCCAGGCTCAGTTTTGGCTCTCCCCACGTGGGGCACAAGGTGGTACCACATCAAAGCCACATCAGAGCCCGTTTCCGCTCTGCTCACAGCACTGCAGACCTGTGGAGCTGGCTCTGGTCCCTGCAGCCCTTTCTCACCACGTTCCCTTCCAAACCTGGGTTTGGAACTGAGTTGAGCACCTCCAGGCTTTCTGAAAGGGTGTAAATGGGGTTTTGGCTGTGGCCACACCAGCCCATGGAGCCTCTTTAAGGGGCATCTCATGGCCGTGAGCTGGCACAACCTCAAAAATAAGAAATAAAATCTCGGTATGGATATTTTCAGAATAACAGGCACATCTCCTCTTTGAGGGGAGCCCTCACTCATGAACAGAAAGAGATAAGATTTGGGTTTTTTTTTCCTGGGAAGGAAGTCTGTGAATCTTGCTTTTTCTATGAATGAGCCTTTGGAAACAGCCAAGGGCTGCATCTTTCTGCCCATTTAAATGAGTGATAAAGAGGCACACGGGGGAAATGAAGGCCCTTCCCTGACACTTGTTTATGTGTCACCAGGGAGACATCCATTGATTTCCCAGAGATGAGCTGGGTAATGGAATTCAGGGATTTTCTCTGGGAGCCACTGAATCAGCTGCAGTGCAGGAGTGACACAAAGGAATCACCCCCTTGCAGCGGGAGCTGTCTGACCCCACTGATCTCACCTCACCTCGTATCTCCTCTCCAAAAGAGCCCCACACCACAATTTCCAGGACGACCTCTCTGGGGTTTCCACTGGTAACCAAATTCCAGAGGAACCTCCACCAGGAAATAGCTTCCTGCATACCAAACCCCTCCACAGCAGGGCTCAAGTTAAAAGAGAGACTTGTGTGACTCGGTCAATTAATTATGCAATTAAAATTTTGTACAGTGCTCTGACATTCTATTCTATTGTAATATATGGGGGAATTATCCAGCTTGCCACAGAACTTACATTTTTAACAGCACTTACTGGATTTTCCAGCTATCTTCATCTGGTATTAGACACGTTTTAGGAATAATTAGTGAGTCCATTTAGATTTTAAGCAGTGGCTGCAGCCTCTGTGCAAATATTTCAGCACCTTTTCTCACACTGGGACTAAAAGGGTGTGGAAGAGGGAGGGAGAACCAGTCCAGGCTGAGCGACAGTGACCGTGGCCAGGGGTTTATAAAGGTTAACCAGGGTGGGAGAATACAGCAGCTGTGCTCAGCAGAGGCCAACAGGTCACACCTGGATAATTTAAACGGTATTATCCAAGTTATTCCTGCAGTGTTCCATGAGTGGAGATGCTCCTCTGGCGCACCTTAATGCTTCTCCACACCCCCAAGCATCTGAAAGGCTGATTCCCAGTCTTAGGAGCACCCGCCCTCGATTTATAACTTTGGCTGATTTGTGAGTCAAGATCTCTGTGCAGCAGCCCAACCCCATCACTGGTTGCTTGCCCTCAGGAGAGTCACTTCTCTACAGAGACATTTTATATTTGAATTTCGTAATGATAGCATTCTTGGTCCCCGAGCCAAATTAACTTTTGCCTCCTTCTCACTCTTTGAAAATGGAAAGCTGGGGACAGGATTAGACTTTATGGATTTTTGGTTTGAACACCCAACTTCCACACACTCCACTGAAACTCTCAAGCACATAAGAAAATGGAACAGAGAAACAGTCGGAGTTGATATTTTCCTTCCTTCTGCACCCAAAACAACCCCTGCAGCAGAGGGAGGCTCTAGAAAGAAATCCTGAAACACACAAGATGACACAAAAACCCAAAATGAAACCTGGGAGTTTTTAGCTGATATAATGCTTGAGTTATCCACGGGTTCTACATGGGAACCTCTGTATTATCTCACCCCCTTTTGCTGAGGAGCCCAGAGTTTATGAGGCCCTGATTTACAATGCAAATGTAAAGATTTGGATTGCCAAAGCACTTTGAGCTTTGTTAGAGTGACATCCAGTGGCATTTGAAGTTTTCTTACTTGTGGCAGCATAAAGCAGAGAAATCCCTATTTGAGCAGTACCAGCTGTGCAAACATTTCTGCTCAGGATCAGGTCAGTCACCAGGACAGGAGAAGGAAATGCATCAGCTGAACTCCTCAGATTAAAGTAGGACATAGAAACTGATAATATATTTATATAAATTACCTGCTGGTGTTGAGAAAAGCAGAACTCTCCACTTGATTACGGAATTTATGGAGACTTCTGAAGAGCAGGGTCTGGAAATCCCAGCTCGTTGGCTTCAAAGTCAGGTTTAAAACATCCCCTCCAAACCCCATTAATGCAATAATGCAGCACACGGTCTGCTGGGAACTGCAGAGTTAAACCTGGGAAAACCTTCTCTCTTCTGGCACAGCTTTTTAATCCAGCTGTGCTGACAGAAGAGGCATCAGAACCTCAAAATCAGATCCCTGTGCACATCTTACTCCAAGCCCAGGAAAAAGAACCCACCTCAATTAATCCTTTAATGGTAAAAACACCAACAAGGAGACAAAAACCACTTCTTCACACAGGACACACTGAAAGTAGGGGAGGTTCCAATCCGAGGCAGATGTCACAGGCCAGAAAGGAGGCACTGGACCAACCTGGACAAGTTTTGCCATTCCAATATAAATTACAACCTGTTCTACTGCCTGCTTCTTCTGCATGTTTAGGTTCCAGATTAGTTCACTGTTTCATTTAGCTTATGTAGACAGGCCGAATCTCTCAGCCAATTCCAACAGTAGAGCACAGTTCAAGCAGGGTGGCAGAACCGAGCTCTGTCCAGCAAATATTTTTGGAAACAAATTTTGCATTGATGTGGAGAACGTGCTCCCATCTGAGTCCAGTTCCTCGGTGTAATCTGGTGCTACAAAGAGCAGCACAAGNTGCCCCCTAAGACTGAGCCCAGCCGCTAAGCCAGCGCTGCTGGCACAGCCAGGTACAAGTGACAGCAGAACTTAGGCTCAGCCTCCATCAATCTGCTGTGCTGCACAAGAAAAGAAAATATTTCTGGTCTAACAGGCACAGGACACAGTCACCCAGCTGGCGCTTTAGACACTCTTTGTTCTGCACGTTTAGTGGAGCTAAAGATCCGAATGTGCAGCACAAACACAGCCTAACATCCAATGCAAAATTTGCTTGAAAAGACAAAACTGCTGAAGCAGTTTCGAATATTTTTCCGAAGCAAATGTTGCTCAGACAGACAAATCTGGTTCTGACATGCTCCCCAAAAATAGCCATGTCAGACTCAGAATTTACATCTACATAAAGAAGGTTAATGAACCAGACAAATTGAACTGCACAGGAAACAAATGCCAAATATTGCTCTTAGCTTTTTCTTGTGAGTCAGTGGCTGCTCCGGGAATGGGGGCACTGAAATAAATAGTACCACATCCTCAGTGCAGTTGGAACATTCCAAAATGCCATGAAGCTGTCAGTCTGCATGTCAGAATCGATGTGCAAGCTTGTCAGGAGAAAAGCAGGGCAAATCTGGGCCTTTAAAGAGTCACCAGCTTTTATGGTTTATTAGTGGTGAGGGAAGGAAGGCCACCGCAGGATTGCAAATCAAGCTCTTTGTTCAGAGCTGTGCTGTAGCAATTAACCTTTCATGTGAAATCGTTAAGAGATACGTATTTATTCCTGTCTGAAAAAGAAATATCCAAGTCAGAGGTGACAAGACAATTCAGATTATTTGAGGATGCTCAGGGCTCCAATCCAAGACTAGACTTGGAAGCATTAGCAAGGGTTGGGAAAAGAAGGGATTTGAGAAAGCAGAAGAATTTTGACTGACACGGACAGCAGCTCAGCAATGCTGAGCTCAGCAATCCTCCTTTGCAGGATCACGGAATTCCCAGGGCAAACCCTGAGGGTCCAAGCTGGGCATTTCAAGGAATCCCCATAAATTAGAGCTGAAGGGCCTTGACAGACCACCAAAGGTCCAGCTGCACAACTCCTGAATGAGAAACCTCCCAGTAGCTGTGATGGTCTCTCAGCTGAAGCCTCAGTGTGAATTATTCCCCACCTCCCTCCTTTCAGCCGTGTCCTGGCCCATCTCAGGTGGCTTTTTCCTCTCACACAGCTGCTTTTCAGCTCTATTCCCAAAGGATACGCAGAGACAGGGAAGGCTTGGCTTGAACTGCAAGCACACACCATTAAATACAAATTGCACTTTGCTCCCATTTTCCTTTCCCTGCTGGTTTTTGCCTACCCTTCATCACCTCACACCTGGATCCAAAATTATCTACAGGTGTTAATTGCACCTGCTTCTAATTAAAGAGGAGTTTTGCTTCAGCTGTTAACGCTCTGATTCCCAGATATTCAATGAACCAGGGCCAAGGATGGGCTGACGGTGGGGATGTTTTAGTTGTGTGCACTGGATGTTCTGAGATGTTCTTCAGAAATATTGAGTAGGGTTCAGACAGAGCAAGAGTAGAGGACTGAAAAATGTCCAACTTGAATTTTCCTTTCCAGGTTCACGTAACCGAAGCTGAACAACAAACCCAGACCTGAAATCCGTGGGAGCGGCCTTTCCCACAGGATGCCTTGGCATCAGTTTCCCTCACACCACACACTCTTCCCCATAATTTAAGCATCTCTACCAGTCTCAGTGGCAACTCAGGGCAGCTTCAGCATGAAGATTTATGGATATTTTAAAAAGATATAATGAAATCTCTTCTTGAAAAGACCCACTGCATTCTTTGTGTCATGATTTGGATATGAGGAAACCTTGCTTGATCCTCTGACTTCCAGCTCTGGGGACAAAGAGATTTTGTGTTGGCATGTGCTGCCACCTAATGATATGGAAACCAAGGCTCTGGAGGAAAAAAACCCTCAGAACTGCATCAAAAAAACATAAAACTGCAGAAGGGATTTGCGAATTTTATCACCTGGAAGGGGGCAGGGCTGGTAGATCTGGCTGAGCAGCGAGTGTGAGGCAGGGTTTGGATCCAGACCCGGGTTTGGGCTGCTTCTAACCAAAAGGTGTCCCCACAGCACCACGGAAATGCTGTTCGAAGGTTCTTCTGGAGCACCTGCAGCCCGAGGCTGGGGTAACCCTGCACCCCAACTCCCCCACAGCAGCACAGAAACCTTCCCCAGGGAGCTGCTGCCTCCCTGCACAGCCCAGGGCACGCAGCACAGGATGCTGGCTCCAGTTTCTGGTCTGAAATGGAAGTTTCAGTGGGGGGAAATACAATTTTTAGGTCAGATTTCTCTCACTATTTCCTTCTTGATAGGAAGAAATCATCTGTCTGGCATAATTGAGTGTAAAAGCAGAGTGGTGGCTGCTGCAGGAAGCAGAATTACGGTGTGCAAAGAGTTCCCCGAGTTTGAGAGTTCCTCAGACAGTTCTACCAGTCCATGAAATATCCACTTTTATTTAGCAACCAACCTAGAGAAGCAGAGCCACGTCCCCTGCCCCCAGTGCTGCCCTTTCCCTCCCTCCTGCCTGCAGATTCCTTCCCAAAACAGAGCCAACCACACAGCTTCCAATACCATTGGGTGATTCCATACAAAACCCCCGAGCTCTACAAAAATACAGGTAACTCGAGCTCCTTCAGCTGAATAGATAAAAACTCGTGTTTACCTTGCTGCACCAACTCCAAGGACGTCTAACAGGCCAGGGATGCACAAGAGGATTAGTCCGGACAGTGTGTGACATTCCCAACACAAACACACGCGGGTTTGTAAACATTCGCTGAAAAAAATCCTTTCATTCCAACCATTTTAAACGACTTCGCTTGAATCATCCAAGTAATTAGGATTTTTTTTAAATTAGCAACAGCACTGTAATAAACAGAGCGGGCTTACAGTTGAACCTGCAAGGGTGGGGTGGATAATTCAGGAATCTGGGGAGGCTGAGCTGTGCAAGGGGGGGAATAATTGAGGACAAACCTGCAAAAAATTTGCCAATTCAGATCACACAAATGCCTCTGAGAAAACCTAGAAACACATGAAAACACCCCACAAACTCCAGAAGTAACAACACTAGAAAACTAGCTGAGGAAAAAAGCTCTTACCCCTCTTTGCTGTGTGCTCAAGGAAAGGAGGTAACACGTTCATGAGCCCCAGCAGCCTCCCACAGTACCCCTTCCCAGCTTCTTCCCAAAAACCCCATCTTTTTCCTGCCTTCTCTCTCTGTCACTTCACTCTCCTTCCCCAGTCATGGTCATAATGGGCTGCCAAATTCTTTTAATTAATCCAATTAGCTAGTAGCCTGCAACAGCAGCCCTTTTGCCTTTGCTCCAGAGGCTGCACTGGCAGCTGAAGATGTTGAAGGGGAAGCCGGGGTGTATGGGAGGGGAAGGACAAAAGTGGTACCTGCAGGAGGTGGGGGGAGGAGGAATCTGTGCCTCAAGAACCCAAAACGTTTCCTGTGAAGTCTCAGGAGAGAGCTTGGCAAACAAGCAGAGACATTTAAGCAGGACCTGGGCTGCTTTGCTGGAAATAATATCTAAAAATAAGCAGGAAAAATAAAAAGCTGATTTAAGTGTCACTTGTCCCACATCGTGCTTTCATCCCTGCAAACAGCCCACAGAGATTCCTTGTTCCTGTTTATCTTAATGGCCTATTCTGCTCTTATTTCTGTTTTCTGACCCGCTCCTGCATTCTGGTGTGTGGTTTTTGCCTGCCTTTCAACCCAGACAACAAAGCTGATTTCACTGGGGAAAAAAAACAACAAAAAACTAAACACCAAAGCCAGGCAAGCTGATAAAGCCCCAAATAATTCCTGGGCAGGTTCCTGTTGGAGTTTCTACATTTGTTCTCCAAAGGCGATTTGGGGGCAGGCTGTGGGGAGAGCTGGATGTGTCCAGCCAGGCTGTGCTGACCCACAGAGGGTTGTGAGCACCAGCACAGCCCTGCCACGAGTGAATAACCCCCTGAAAGCCTCCTCTGACTGCCTGTGAAGGCACAAGGGCTGTGAAGGCTCCGCTGGGACCCATCCCTGCCCTGCCCAGGGCTCTGACCCCAGCGCTGAGCACAGCGCGGCCGAGTCCCACGTCACTGCTGCTGCCAAACTTAGCCCTGGCCCTGGAGCTGTCTGCCTGGGTAGCTGCTGTTTGCTCTCTTGAGCATGGCATGCCTTCACTGCAGACAGCTCCAGCCCTTTGGGCAGCGGGGAGGGATGATTCATCCCTGAGGAGAGGGCTGAGCAAGGGGGTGCTGCCAGCCNCACCCTGTGCCAGGGCCTGCCCACCCTCACAGGGAGCAATCCCTTCCCAATCTCCCATCCAGCCCTGCCCTCTGGCAGTGGAAGCCATTCCCTGTGTCCTGTCCCTCCATCCCTTGTCCCCAGTCCCTCTCCAGCTCTCCTGGAGCCCCTTTAGGCCCTGGAAGGGGCTCTGAGCTCTCCCTGGAGCCTTCTCCTCTCCAGGTGAGCACCCCCAGCTCTCCCAGCCTGGCTCCAGAGCTGAGGGGCTCCAGCCCTCTCATCACTTCTGTGGCCCCCTCTGGACTTGTTCCAACAGCTCCACATCCTTCTTCTGCTGGAGGCCCCAGAGTTGAACACTCCAGGCACCCAAAAGCATCAAATCAGAACACAGAGGATCATTGAGGGGACAGAGCACAGGCTGGGAGGGAGGCCGTGGCTGGGAGCTTGTTTCCATCCAGCAGCCTGAAGATGCAATTCCCCTCCCCGTGGCATCTCCCTCCAGCTCCAGCATCCATCTGGGCAGGGAGCTGCAGGCTCTGGGAGCTTGGGCTGGGCAGGGTTTTCATCCCCAGCAGCTCCTGAAGCCACTCCCTGCATGGCTCTGACTCTGCTGGCGACACAAAGGGGCCCCAGCAAAACCAGCCATGAGTGTGAGGGAAGGGGCAGCAGCAGCAAAGTGGTGGCTGGTTTCCCCTTTATTTATATTTACATTTATATTTATTTATATTATTTCTAATTCTCGTTCTATTATTTATCTTTATATTTTATCTGTATTTATTTATATGCATATTTTATGGAGATATTCATATTTAACCACAGTGACACGAAGTTGTGACACCAGGGAGCCTCAGTTTCTCTCAGCCACAGATTTGCTGCATGACCTCAGACGAGTTGCTAAACCTCCTCTTGTCTCTCAGTTCCCCACATCACATCAAGGAATATTTGTCTGCTCTGCCGGGGTAGCTGTGATTATTTCATTCATGTGGGGAATGTCACGTAAAGCACATCGATATAAACTAAAATACACAGAATGGGGTTTGCCCATTTCCTTTAATTTTTGAGAACAAAGTAAGTAGACGAAATCTTGTGCCCTCCAAAACCAAACAGAATTTTCCTCTGTGTAAAACGTTACATAAACCTTAGTGGCTGTTCATTTTTATTGCATTATTTTTAATAATACTGCAAATATTTCAGAAAAGAGCAGTTTGTTGCTACTGCATAAAAAAATCCTCGCCACAGAGTTGGGGTTTTTGCATTTCCCCTTCATATAGTTTCAAAAAAACCCCGGAACCGAACACAATTAGGAAATTTACCCTCCCACTTCCCTCCCCAGAAAAAGAAAAAAAAAAAAAAAAAAAAAAAAAAACCCCACGGTTTTAAAAATCAGTAAAGTGTTAAACAAGCCAGATATTAGGAGCACACAGAGCACAGCACATCAGTGACACCGGGGATGCTTTAGACCACGCCAAGCCCTGCAGGGGTGCAAAGCACAGGTGAAATGTTCACAGCAGCACAAGGAAGCAGCTTCCAGGCACAGCCTTCCCGGAGAGGGTCGGACGAGGACAGCGCTCCAAAGGACTCAGAAAAGCCACGGGGCACACGTTTTTCCTCCTACAGCAGCATTTATCCCGATCCCAAAGGCTGCCTTGGCCTGCGTGGGGTCACTTTGTGCCCATGGATGGCTCCGGGAGCAGGGGCTGCACCTCTTGGCGTTTCCTTGGAATCCTGATTGCTGAGGGAATGGCACTGACATCAAGGCCAAGCACGACCTCCCTTCGCTGATCCGAAAATATCATCACAGTCACCCTGGGAGGGACCATGACCCACCCCAAAGCCCACGTGTGTGGCTTTGGGGCCTCGGGTCTGCAGCCTGGGAGGCTGGAGAGAAAGACCAGGAAGGGACACCACTGGGCCACAAATATTTATGGCCCACTGGGACTCCCAAAAATGTAAATCCCTGGATTTTGGAGTGTCAATGTCAATTCAGTTTCTTCACTGTGTATTGCTCAATCTGTGGGTTCAGTTCTGGGGGCATTTCTCTCCCAGTATCCTTTTCCCATGGGACAGGGTTTTGGCTCCCTCTGAGGGAGGCCCAGCAGGCACAAAATGATGGTTCTGTGCCTTCCTAAATCCAGGTTCCTGCCAAATGTCCTGCCCCAAGCACCTCACAGCAGAGACATGCAAACAGGACTTAGAGGATTTGAAGTCCTCTGTTCCACCTTGCCACACACAAAAGAAACCGCTACAAATAAGATAAAGTAAAAATGAAACGCTCTAGTAGATTTAATGAAGTGACTTGAGACAAAGCAGTTCCATGAAAATGCTCTTTTTTTAAGAAGTAACAGCAAGAGCTCAGAGAAATGCTGGCTGCAGGTACAGTTCTAGCCAAAATTAAGATATATTTAGTGATTTCTAGGGAAATATTTTCTCTGGAGGAGGCCAGGAGCCACTTCTGCTCCTGACAACTCCAGGTGCCGGTGTCTGAGCTTCGGTGGGTTGGAGTTGCAGAGAAGGCAGCAGGTTTTATGACACTTCTTCTGGGCTGTCTCTTATCTCCTGTGCAGTGCAGGATGCTGTTCCTCCACAGGTTCCTCACACAACCATCAAATAACAAAAACAGGCCAAGAAAAATTGTCCAGAACAAACAGTACTGTTTGGAATATTATCAGGTGACAAAAACCACATCCTAAGACAGAGTTGAGGGGTTTTGATCGCGGGCCATCTGCACACCTTCTGAACACAGCAGCTGGATTCACGTACCAGATCAGCTTTAAACCCAGGGAGCCACTCCAGACCAAGGCCTGACGTGGCAAACCCAGCACTGCTCCCTCTGCGAGGCCAAGGGGTCCCAACTCCCCTGTCTGGACCCCTTCCCCTGCACCACACAGAAATGACCTCCTGGGACTCCTGCAGAAATAAAGGACCATCACCCCAACCTCCTGCTAAAGACATTCCTGCTCTGACTTCAGTGCCAGCCTCGAGCCAATCCAGGGCAGGGGAATCGGTGCCTGATCTGAGGGGGACACGGAAAGGACCTTCAGGAGGAATCAGAACACCCTGAGCTGGAAGGGACCCACGAGGATCATCCAGTCCAACTCCTGACCCTGCACAGGACACCCCAAAACCCCACCCTGTGCCAGCGGAGGGGCTGTGTAGTGCTACACGTTGGCACTGTAGGATCTGGGATTCCTTGTGAGGGAAATGAGCTCTTGTACAGACAGAGAGAGCCATAAACCTGCTCTTTTCCCCTCAGAACATCTCCAGCTCTATGAAATAACCTTGACCTCCTGTTGCAGGAGCACAGACAAACACAGGTCAGTCCAGGGGGTGGGAAGTGCCAGCCAAAATGCAGGAGCAGCCACCCGCTGAGGAAAACGGAAAGGTTTGGGAGGTCTCCTGAGGAGCTCATCCTCTCAGAGACCAGGAACTTACAGCAGCAAAATTCAGAGCCCTTCAGAACCAGTCTCTATCCAATCTCCAGGAAAACAGTGGCTCAGGATGGGCCCACTCCACATTTCCAGCCCTGTTGAAGCCGGTGGAGGGTGGAGGGAAGGAGGTGGGAGCAGCTGAGGCGCCGTGGGCATCATCAAACTCGCCCTGAAAGGAGATTTCTTCCCAGGCAAACCACAGGACAGGCTGGTCCCCTTTATATACACACATGGACAGCTGAAATGGTCTGAAATGCTTACAGGTTAGGAGATTTATACAACGTTACACCTGCCACAAATCAATGTAGAAAAGTTTTACAGCACATTATACAGGTCCCTCTAAAGTCTAAAAAAAAAAAAAAAAAACATCGACTGGAATCACCATATTACAAGAAGTCATCACTAACAGACCATATAATGCTATTTTTTTTCTTTTACAGAATCATTACGTATAGAGTAATTTTTTTAAAAAATCACTTTTTAAACAAGTATACAGTTTTCACTTTAAAATTAACTGGTTAATAAAATTCTGTGCAAAACAAACCAGCCTCTAGAATTAAGTGAATTTATTTATTTCTTTATACAAAAAGAAAAATAAAACAACAAAAAAAAAGTTCTTTCAGAAATGTGTCTCCTTTTCTGTGATGGTGGAAATGGTGCCATCTCCTTTCAGTTTGGCATCGCAGTCATTTATTGCTGCAATGTAGGCTCCTCCTCCGAGCTTCCCCCTCATTTTCAGGTCCGAGCTAGGTGTAATCAACTTCCTGAATTTCTAGAAAATTGGAGAAATTGGAAATCATTACGTTTTTCTTGGTCACAGAGAATTCTTACGTTTTTCCTGGGCACGCCTCTCATTAACAGGTTGATTATAAAAGGCTTTTCTCCTGCACGTCTGCTTCCCACTTCCCTGCTGTGGGCACATCCTCAGACCTGCAGGCCACACACTTCTGGGTAAATCCCACCAGACCAAAGAAGGCAAAGCTAAAACCAAAGTGAATTTTCGTGCTGATTTCATCATCCCCTTGCATGACGTCGCTCAGCACTGCGCCTGTTCTATGGGTACATTTTGTTTCTTATTTTATCATCAATGGATGTCCCCTGAAAAAATAAATAAACCAGAGCCAGCCAAGGTGTACTGAGCTGTGATTAAGACAAATATACACGTTCAGCTGAGAGCTTTCTCTTTTCTTGCACTGACATCCACAGCAAGGTTGCTGCTCACAGCACGACGGTGGCTCCCCGAGAAGCTCCCAGCTGTGATGGAAACAATCCTCTCGTGGTCCTTGCAGGGAAAAGAGAACGACCTGTCTGCAGTGCTGCAGCTCCAGCAAAGTCTGCTCAGCTGCAGGGACAGGTGGGGCCGGTGCACTGAGGAAATTGTTCGTGTTTAGATCTGTGCAACTTCCTTTCTTTGACACTCTAAGAAAAACAGATCATGGAGAACTCACTTGGAGTTGATATAGCCAGTAAAGATTTCCTAGGCAGTCTCCAGGCTGTGTTTAATCTGCTGAATGGAGTCTTTGCAATGTGGACAAAATGAGGCTTTTCAGTAGTGCTGAAATCCCAAATGGCTGAATAAGGTTTGTGGGTTTTTTTCTTCTGTGATTGTCTCCTTCAGTGCCTTTCTTTGCAGCTCCCACAGAAATGAGCAACCTTCCAAGCTTAAATTTGATAATCTTAACCTCAGCCCAGACCTGAGCTAACCTCACCCCAAATATCAGAAAATTCCACTCACTCTCTTTATTTGTTTGTTTTTCTAATTTAGAGAGCTGAAATCAGGAAAACTGTCGAGAAAACAGGAATGTGGGCAACCCAGCTCCTGGAGAAAACCCTGGCAGCACAAACCAGAGCCATGGATAAAGGCAGCTGACCTGAGTGGATGGCTGGTACAAACCTTGCGGGATTTGGGTGCTGTTGCAGCCATTTTAAGCTACAAATTGAGCTGGGACAGAGCACCTCAACTCAATAATTTTGGTTGGTTTACCCCAGGCTTAAATCATTGGAGGCAAAAAACCCAACAGGAATTCAGAATAAAGCAGAGAAAGTTCAGAACTTTCAACTTCCAGCAGTGACTGAGGGCCCTACCCCAGGGAACAGGGATGTGGCTCTGCCGTGGTGATTCAGGGGTGCGGGTGAGGACTCCTGCTCCCTTCCCCGCTCTTTTTCCAGCTTCAGCCATCTGCAAATCCCTCTCACCTCCATGAAAGTGCCTTCTGTCTTCCAGAGCTTGATGCAGATCCACAGCGGGATGCAGACCATGGAGGAGAGGGCCATCATCCACCCTATGCCATAGCCCCAGTCGGGGTAGATGTACACATTGTTGTATTTCAGGGGCTTGTACTTCACCAGGAAAAAGATGAAGATTCCCTGAAACAAGCAGAGATATTAGAGGTATTATTAGATTTGAGTAAAGCCTTCCCGTGTTACAAGGACCTGACTCTTTAGGCCAGGCCAGGCTCCCTGAGGAGGGGAGCTCTTCACTCAGAGAAAAAAAAAAACCAAAAAAAACCCCACCAGCAACATCCTCTTTTCTGTACAGCTTAAATAACACATCTCAGAGGCTCCTGCAGAACTGAACAACCTTTCAAGTTTAATCCTATTTACCTCTGGATGACAATAAACCCTGCACTTTGATGGCAGACAGCACCTGGGCAGGAAAGATTAAGTTTTGCTACAGTGAACCAGCTGTGATTAAGTAACATGAGCTGGGTTCTCTCCAACCTGTCACGATGAAACAGAAAAGCCAAAATTTTTGAAGTTGCCTTAATCTGCTGTGTGTATCTGCAGTTTTGCAGGCCAATGCTTTCATCCTGCCAAAAGCCCTAAAAAATCTCTCTAAATTTCTAATCAAGCAGCTTGGACCATTTCAATGTACGAAACAGGGAAAAGCCACCATGTAATTTTCTCCAAAGTGCTGAAACGAGTGTACGAGAGCAGACGGTATAAAAGTCATTTCAGATTTGGGGCAAATGAGTCAGACATTTTCCTAGGTTTGCAAATCAGAGTTCAGAGACGCCTGGATGTCCAGGTGGCCCAGCTCCTGTGGTTTGCAGCTGCCATCATTTGAGTGTGACACAGCTGGGAGGGGTGTGAGCATCTGATCCTCAGTTTTAAGGGCAGTCAGATCACGCTGCTTTTGCAACTTTGTCCCTGTGACACTGCCACAGACCTCCAGAGCTGGCACCAGCTTCCTTCCCCTCCTTCATGCCTACGGGGTGGGCTTTTGGCCTCTCCTATTGCTTTTAAAAGTAAAAATGTCCTGTCTCCTTTGGAAAATATCCACTCCCCAAAGAGAGAGGGGAAAGGACCCAGCACAAATCTGGAGGAGCTCGAGCTGTGTGTTGGCACATGAGGCACTAGCTACAGGGAAAAACATCTCTCTTGTTCTGGCAAATGTTCATTTAGAGCCCTAGCACTATTATTTTCCCTATGACCGTACATAATAAGATGTTCCACAGAATATTCAACAATTTTTACAGATTCTACAGAGTGGTTTTTTATTTGAAACACATGCTACGAATCAGTGGGCATTTCTCTCAACCATTAGCAGCAGCAAAATTATTAAAAACCTGTACAGGAACCCCTCTTTCTATCTAAAACAAGTTATTTGGACGTTCAGTACTTACTGCACAAATACCTGGAGTTAGGACCATCCAGCACCATTTAATCAACGACACGGGTCTGTAGCCAATCATGTCTTCAATGTTATCATAAAAGCGATTGCTGCCTGCCCAAAACACAGAGGAAAAGCAGATGTAGAGGGCACATGGAAAGGGCTGGCCAGCTCAGGATTTAAAGCAGTAAGAGAAAAAGCACAAAGCTGGGAAGGCTGAAGCTGCTGCCCCTTTCCCTGGAAAACTCCTCCCTGCCATCTGCCCCATGCTCGTGGCAGGGGTTGATGTAAAATCCCTGCTGCTATAAAAACTTCTGGTGCTATAAAACTTCTGCACAACTGCCTTTATTTTACAGATCATCATATCTCTTATCAGAGAGGGAGATTGGATTAGAGTGGCACAAGCTGTCACTAAAATATTAACATTTCACTTAGTCCTACCCTGCACTTTCCTCCACGCCTTTAGTTTTGTTTTCCTTCAAAGCGTGTAGAAACCTAACATATTCTGCTTAGTCCATTTATTCTCTTCGCTGTGGAATCAGGTTGTAAACAACACCAGTTAAAGAGTATATATATTTATATATAAATGTATTTAGATGCTACGAGCTCATGTGTGAACCCGGGGGTAGGTGGGCACGTGATCTGCAGCTCCTGTGTTGTTTCACAA